>NW_021026375.1:2819080-2839177 GCF_004153795.1 Camellia sinensis
AACTTTAATGCATCAAATTCGATCCTTTTGGGCTAATTTTCTGAAAAACACTTGTAAACTCATAGTATAACATGTTTTGAAGATCAATTTGAGAAATCAAAGCCCAAAGGTAATTCAATTAAAACACAATTCAACGAAATTTTCATGAACATGAAGAACAATGCAAATTCAACACATGCATGGGTTTCTAGGAACACCAATGCTACCAAAACAAGATCAAATGCAATGTTTGACTTCAAAACGTGGTGAGTTCATGGATCAAGACCAAAAATATGAACATGCATGCAATAATTTCCATGAAAACAACTCTAAACTTCAAGATATGCACATGCATGCATGATTCAACCTTCAATTCAACAATTTAAGACCAATTTATAACCTTAGGCTCCTATCTACCATGAACCATGCAAGAGCTAACTTGAATTCACAAACAGGAAGGTAAATGTCCTACCTTAGGTCTCCAATTTCAAATGTAGAAGAGGCAATAAAATTAGAGGCAATAAAAGAGGCAATAAAATTAGACTAAACTGGTACAAGATAATAAAATCAAGTTGGATTCAATCGGACGTTAATTGAACCCATTGAGTCTTGAATCATTTCATACTTTTAGTAATGATAATGGCTCAAGAATCAATGTCAACCACTTCCCTTGATCAATTCCATGATAAGGAGGTTTTGTTGATCTTTTATTTTCACATTTGAGCCTTTGTCCAATCAAGTCATGAATCATCAGGCAATAACCTTGCGACCATTGATGATTTGCGGATCAACTCTACCCCTCCTTTGATCAATTTCATGATAGGGAGAGGCAGAGAGGATAAACATCCCCTGAGAACACTCTGTTTCTGTTCTGTTTCTTTTTTGTTGCAGCAAGGCAGTACCAAAAATAATGGCTAGCCAGCCACCATTTGAATACGGCCGACAACTTTCCCTGGCCGACCGGCCAACCAGCCATCTCTTTTCAGCCAAACAGTGTATTTTTCTTGCAGAACAGGGCAGAAACTGAGGTAAAAACAAACTTATTTTCTGCAAACATAACAGTTCTGGCAACAAAACAAAGGCGTTTCCGAGAGGATGTTCTCATTGGCATGTGTGGTTGCTTAACCCCCGCTCGATTTTAATTAGCTTGTGTAGCTATTAATTAATTAGTTAATTCCTTTGAACTTGTAATAGCTTAGTTAATTAATTCTGTGTTGTAACTAATTAGTTAGTTTAATCCTAATTTGTAATAATTAGTTAGTATAGTTAATTCATTCGTTGTAATACTTAGCTAATTATGACATTTATTTGAAAATTGTAATATTGTGTATGTCTTCTAACTCTCATTTCTTTCTCTTTTTTTTTAACTTGCTTATGATGGATTGCATGTAGTATCATGTTTCATTTAGCATTTTTCATGACTTGCATCCATATGTTTTGCATACATTGGGTTCGACACATCATTCTAACTCTATGGTCGTGTATTAATTATGTGAATACTTACTTTACCGCATGCTATCAAATTGATTCATATGCCATGTTAAATAAACCGAACCTATTGGTTACATTTTTGCATGTGTTACATTAGTCATTTGCATTGTTAGGATCATGCATTTTTTCTAACTATTTCCTCTCTTTTGGCTTGCCTCAATTGATTATTAAGTGAGCATTTTTTCTTTAGCATGTTGCATACGTGTGATTGTTGTCATATCAAGCATAAATACCATGAGACTAAGTGCTTAAGTGATATACCTGTTTGAATGCCCATAGATGAAGACTAATTACTTAAGTTGGGATGATTTGCTTAAGTGTACATATGCGATAACTTTTTCAAGTGGTACATATTCAAAACAATTTTCAAACAAACATGAAATCAAAGTGTCCCAAATTTTGTGAAATAGTCTATACTTGTGTGCATCACATAGTAAAAATAGCCTAATAAACCGGAACAAGAGCATATACTTTATATACAAAACACATCATGATTAGTAAAGGCCGATCTTTGATCGGGTGAGTGGGGTACTCAATTCATGACCTTCTCCTCTCATACCTAAGTTCCTGAGTCGAGACACTTTGGTGATGACAGACACGTGGCCTTTGGCACGAGTCACGGGTTTCTTAAATTTCCCAAAATATTTAGGTGGCGACTCTGAAATCTAGCAATGTAGTCCATTTTTGGCATTTTTTTTATTCAAAATCGATTTTCCAAAAGAATTGCCAGATTTGGACTCATTTGTATTTATCTATTTCACATTGCATTTGTGAAATTAGATTTAGAACCACGGGAGTCTGAACTGTAGGGCTATCGTATCCGAAAGGAGCACGAAAAGCAAGCTACAATTTTTGGCGACTCTGCTGGGGAAATTAGAGAACTTGACCATGATGTAAAATTTTATTTACAGATATATATTCTTTGCATTACATCTGCATCATTACTCTAAGTCACTATGTTTTCCATCTATTATTCCTGGACAGCTTGCCGGAGGCTTGCCTAAAAAGCTTGACAAAAGGCTGGCCGGTCGTGTGCTCTGCCATGTTGGAAACACAACCCTTGGATCTGGACCACTGTTGTACCACTTGATCCTCCTTTCACTTCTCGGTGTTAGGTGTGAGAGGTATATTAGGTAGTCTTGCTGAGGTACTCCCTTTTGACCAATCGGCCTAGTTGCATATAGTAAAGCCAAAGTGAATGTTCCAACTTAGGATAGGATGCCCACCCGTATGCAAGATTTTGTGAAACTACTTGCCTGAAGTAGTGAAACCTTAGATCATGCCAAAAGCTAGGACAGGGTAACCCTACCCTCTCATAGGGGTGTTTTTGGCTCTCTTTACCTGGTATGTGCTTTACAATGAAACTGTACAGGGGTGCTTCATGTCAGTGGTACAATTGATATTAGTTTGTGGGGCAGAATTCAGTGGGGAGTACAGTCATTCAGCTGTGATCACACCTGATGAAATAGGGACTAAGATGCTGTTTATTTTCTCTTTTTCAAGGTAGTCTTGGAACCATAGCTTCAGAAGGCTCGGATATCCCCCAGGTACTCTAGACTAGTGTTGATAGACTTTGTTAAGTCAAAGATTTATGTTCAAGGGCAGCCAGTGTTTGCTTCACCGTCACTAGTGGCAAGACGAAGGAAGGCTAGACAAGGTTCATCGGTTCTGGTAGTCACTGATTAGATCACCTTTGCTCATCTCATCCCCGGCATAACCATCTACTCCTATCATGGCTTAGCCTTCGACAAATCTAGAGGATTTATTGATCCGTTTTCAGTAATCAGTAGATTCACTCTAGCAAGATATGGCTCGACAAGCTGGGATATTGTAGAAAATGATATTCAACTTTAAGAATCTCTATGAAATAGGGGTTCAAATCGAGGATGCCATCAGATAAGGGATCATTATAGAGGGTAATGAGCTTATGAGGAAGAATGTTGTTCGCAGTTCCAAAGCTACTACCAGTGTTAGCATAGCTGCAAAATGCTCAAAAGTAAACACTATCACCACTCCCATTAGCCTAAAACTAACCACTTCAACTCAGCCTCAAGCCCGAAATCTCTATCCCCTTTACATGAGTCGCTTTCAAGCTTTGAAAATACTCCTAGAAAAAGGGTAACTAGAGCTCCTAGAACCCCGACCCCTCCCAAGTCCTCTTCCACCAAGACATGAACCCACTAAATACTATGCTTATCATCAACAACATGGTCATGATACAAACCATTGCATCCGCTTTCATCATAAGACTCAGGATCTCATTGACGAATAGATCATAGCTCCACCAAAAAGATTTCAGGCTAACACTAACCCATTACCTCTACACCTCAACCTAATCCATACACTGCCATCTGCCTACAACCCCAGTATATACATTACCCCAACCCATTTACCCAAGCCAGAGGTGTTCATTCCAAAAAGCACAGACTTGTGTATGATGCATGCACTCGAACCTCAATCATCTTAAACCTTATCAAATACATCGCGGACACCAATGGCCGAGCCTGCTACTTTTAAGCTGATGAGCATGATTGAAAATCTTCAGAGAACTGTGGCAGATTTAGCCTTTGGGATCTTGGTTCCATTACTAACCACATCACATGCCAAGAATTTCACGTCAAAAAGCTCCCCAATCTTGGGGCAAGCTATAATTGAAATGGGCCAACCCGAAGCTATCTCAAGTCTGGGTGGTGACATGTCAACTACAAATGGGCTTCGTTCCGATATAGCAACCCAATCCTTTGGCAAAGTGAAGGTAGGTGGCAAGAGCAAGGCTAGGGCAAGTATTGGTCCTGATACACATCTTCGGTGGGCTATAGAGGCTTTCAAGGTCAAAGGGCTGAACAAACAGCAAGTGCTTGTAGTTATTGCAAAAACTATAGATGACACTTTTGTTGCTCAAGTTAGGGGCATTTTGAATTAGGGGGTAAGATAGGAAACACCTGCAGACCCCTCTGTCAATCTTTCCAGGACTGGTAACCGCACCTTCAATCCCCTTTACATGACTTTGTCCAAAGCTCTCCAAATCTTCATAGGACAAGGCCATCTCAAACCCCTTGACCCTTGGCCTCTCCGTGATCCCTTTCCAACCAAGTATAATGCTGCCAAGTACTGCGCTTTCCTTCAACAAATCGGCCATGGCACTAACTGTTGTTTTCGCTTTCACCATGAAGTTCAAGATCTAATTGGCAACAAGGTCATCACCTCACCAAGTCTTACAAAGTCTATCGACACTGGATCAGTGAACTTGGGGGATAATGTGACTTGAGCTGTGATCGGGGATAAACCACTTGCTGATGGCACTCATTTTACTCCAGGCATGGTGGATGGCACACACTGAGTTTAGCAATTTGAAAATGTTGTTTATTTTACTTTCTAAACTAGGTGTTGAGTCCGTCTTGTTGTGTCAAAGTTTAGTGATTTCGGGGGTGTTAACTCAGACATCACTGTCTTGTTTTTGTTTGTCTTTTAACTCTTTCTTTTGAGTCTGTTTCTATCATTAAGCCAATTGAGCTAGAAATTCTAAATGAAGATATAATACCTTTCACCTATTTCTCTGTGCCTTTAAATCATTGCATTGACTAAAGTTTTTTCAAAACTTTTTCCAAAATTGTGGTGAAAACAAAGAGGGAGGAATTTCTCAGGATTTGCAAATTTGATTGACTGAGAGGAAGAGAGGCTTGCTAAGCCCTTAATGAATGAAATCATGTCTGTTAATGTGGGTACTAAGAAGGATCCTAGCTTGGTCTAGATTGGTTCTACATTGTCTTCAGAGGAGCCCGAGCGACGGGTTGTTTTATTAAAAGATTTCAAAAATGTTTTTTTGTGTGGTCTTACGAAGTCATGTCTGGACTTGATCTTGAGCTCATACAACATAGGATCATTTTAGGCTTCAATATTCCACCCCTCTGCTTTCAAACTTTGATTCAGAATATTCAACGATCAACCACAATATGACGCTTGCATGGCCGAATTGGAAGCAACTCTTGAACTAGGGACAATAAGTTCAGATGTGATCGAAGAAAGCTTGCACAACTGGATTAGAAGCAACTCTTGGTCTTGGGGCAAAAAGGTCAGATGTGCTCGAAGATTCAAAATTGGGTCATTTCTTAAGCTGATGAAGATTAACAAGAAAGCCAAATCCCAAATTCTAAGAGAATAAATTTTGTTTCACTGAAGAACAATTGGGTTCCTATCTACGACACTAGGGGAAAATTCAAACCCAATTGGATGGGGCCTTACATTATCAGTGACTATTTTGTCAGAAACACCGGTCATTCTCGTGGATTTAGATGGCTTAGAGATCTCACAACCAATCAACATGGACAAGTCAAACTTTTCTATCCTTAAAAGGCTCGTTAGGTTGAAAACCTGGGAGGGCAACCCAGGCAAAAGTTAGAGCATGGAAAAAGAAGAAAAAAGAAAAAAAATGAAAACAAAAAAAAAAAAAAGAAAAGAAAAAAAAATGAAAAAAAAATGAAAAGAAAAGAAAAATAGAGCTTGTAAGGTTGAAAACCCAAAGCGTAGCTTTCACAAAAGTTAGAGCCTAAAAGGAGAGAGTTAATACGTGAGTGCACCTTAACCCAAGAACTACGTAAGGCCTGATTCCCATCTTTAGGATATGTAGGCAACTGTATGCTGAAGTTTATCCCCAACCATTTTCAATCTGCTTGTCTCATCCATGTTGATTGGCTTATCTTTATTCAGCTCGACTATCCTATCCATGTACAAATTGGTTTATCTTCGTGCTCATCTTCGTTTAAAATCGGTTGTCCTATTCCGTTAGAAGATTCAGCTGCAAGACAAATCAAATTCAGATTTGAGGTCGTGCATCTCAAGAGTTAATTCCACGTTGGTTGAGCAGTGGTCATTTGCAAAAATAGTTTTTAGGATTTTTAATGAAGTTGACTAATTTTCTGGGAAATTATTCCATTTTTCCAAAATCGGACCATTTCTCAGATAATTTTTTTTTTTTTTTTTTTTTCAGTGCTCACAGTTTGATTTACATGATTTCAAAACAGAAAGTCGAACAAGCATGTTCATCTAAATTCTCATGTTGGTCAAAATTATTTTAACAGACAGCTAAAAATAAAAATAAAGTCCAAGTGATGAATTAGGGGCACAGTCGAGTCTGATTTTCTGTCTTTTCCCCATTGTCAACACTCTCGCTAGAAAGGGTATAACTGAAGCTAGCCGTAGGGGCCAAAAACTATCTCCACCTCAAAGCAGAGAGGTATCAAGCCAAGTGTGAAACACGAGCTAGAAATAAAGCTGGACATTCGACCCCCCATCATAGGGTTCACGACTTCCAGCTTATCTATCAACCACACCTAGGACCACACTTGGGAAGGGATAAAAAATAAGAGAGATTAAAGAATAAAGAGATGTGTGTTGAGAGGAAAAGTAAGGAAAAAGCTTTTCAAAGAAAAAGATGTTGAGTGCCAAAGTGATGTGAGCATCACAAATAAGAAAGGGTGGGAAACAATACTTCGAGAAGCATTTGGTTCCCTGTGAACCGAGAGGTCTCCCACCGGTGGAAAACATCCAAGTGTTGTGTTTAGGTTGTTTTTAGTTCGTTTTTCCTTCATTTTGACTCGTTTTGATTTTTGGCAATCGTAAGCTCAATACCTGGTTAAGAACTCATTCTCGGTTTCAATTTCAAAAATAGATCGTTTTGTGCTAAAATTGTCATGCCATTCTTAAAATGATATACAAAACATAATTCTTTCTTTTATAAATTGCGAGGTCCAACCCTGATCAAGAGAGAGAGCAATAGATCAAGGACCAATATGAAGCTACATAGGCTTTGGACTACAAAGCAAAAGAGAAAAGGGAAAATTAGAGCATCTGAGTTTGTTTCAACTTCAGCAAATTTCGAGATTGCATCCCAGATACACCTTCTCAAGTCTCGCCATTTGTTCGGAGTATAAGTGTACCTCGACATCAAGCTTTAAGTTAGCTTAAAGTCAGAGTAGCGATCAAAAGTGCTCTCCCTGAACACCATTCTTTACCAGAGGCGTCTTGGCTGTGTTTGCAATGAGTTCCTAGGAGACCAACTGTGACGATGGAAACTAGAGTTTGAATAGCGATGCCTAGAACATAAAGGTTTGGAATTTCTGAGACTAAAGTCTGGTTTAAATACCCAAGGGTGTATCTTCGGCTTACAATCTATATAGCAGGCCTATAGATTGAGATAGCATGTGTGCGCCTCAATTTTGGATACTGAAGCAACTTAGTCTGTCACCCGGTTAGAGAATAGGGAAAGCTGTGAATATGATCAAGGAGAAAGGCAACATCCGTGGTTTCTGCATGTAGATTCTACCTCTTGCCAGCATTTGAGGACCTTTGAAACTATGAGTTGAAAGTAAGAGTTTGAAGAACACAAGAGGGAGATCTCCCCTGTCAAGGTAGAGTGGTTCATTGCTACTCACCCTGTGAGGTGCTTTCTAAAGTGCCACTTTGTTTGTTTATTACGTTTCCTGAGCATCATCCACTACATTGCTTGTCAAACATATCGCGTTCCGTATCATCTATCGCACTTATTGCATTTATTTGCATCTCACGTTATTATCATTTATCCTTTTACGCTGAACAACGTTTAGGATCATTGTCCCCTAGGGCTTTTCTCAGGATGCGTGAGACGTGTTCATGAGCGGCTTTTCATCTCAGGGTGTGTGGAAACATGATATTGATCGGTTTTTCTCTTTTTTTTCTCACATTTTTAGCATGATTAGAGTATCTCAGGGTGTGCGGAATCTTGACCTTGAGCGGTTTTTCTCTTTCTCTTCTCATGTTTTCAGCGTGATTAGAGTATCTCAGTGTGTGCGGAAGCATGACCCTGAGCGGTTTTTCTCTTTCTCTTCTCACATTTTCAGCGTGATTAGAGTATCTCAAGGTGTGCAAAAGCATGACCCTAAGTGGTTTTTCTTTTTCTCTTCTCACGTTTTCAGCGTGATTAGAGCATTTCAGGGTGTGTGGAAGCATGACCTTGAGCGGTTTTTCTCTTTCTCTTCTCACGTTTTCAGCATGATTAGAGCATCTCAGGGTGGGCAGAAGCATGACCCTGAGCGGTTTTTCTCTTTCTTTTCTCACGTTTTCAGCGTGATTAGAGTTTCTTAGGGTGTGCGGAAGCATGACCCTGAGTGGTTTTTCTCTTCCTTTTCTCACGTTTTCAACGTGATTAGAGCATCTCAGGGTGTGCGGAAGCATGACCTTGAGCAGTTTTTCTCATCCTTTTCTCACGTTTTCAGCGTGATTAGAGCATCTCAGGGTGTGCAAAAGCATAACCCTGAGCGGTTTTCTCTTCCTCTTCTCACGTTTTCAGTGTGATTATAGTGTATCTTTCCTCCTTTCACGTGAAACGTGTTTGGAATTGACGTTTGCTTATTCCTTTCCATGTGAGGCACGGTTAGGTTTATTTTGATTCAACCTTGAGGCTTTGCATTCATATGCTATCATCTTGTTATTGCTCATTGCATTGTCTTGCATGATCATGGATTTTAAAAAAAAAAGGGGCTTCGTAAGGCGTGTAAGTCCAGCTTTCAACTGTATTCTTTGTGCATATCATTTACATCTTACCCATAAACGACGCTGGTTTGATTCCTTGCAAAGTGATACGTAGACAACTTTCGAGTTTAACCAATTACATTTACGTTTTGATTGCTTTGCCCAAATCTTACGGCCTTGTCAAAATGGGTCTTCTTTGGACTTTGACATTCATTCATGTCATTTCATGACTTCGAGCTCTGTCAATGAGGGGCAACTGTAGACACCTAATTTTTGACCGCCCTTAAGACTTGGGTGCCTCAGGTTGGTCACCCCGATGATGAATAATTACGCTGGACAAACATTCGATTTCCTCAGTAGGAAGCCTTGGTTTTGAGTCTCAGAAGACTAAAATCCTTGCACCACTTTTGGACTAAAATAGATTTTTTTTTCAAGCCTGACCACCTAAAAGCTTGTAGGCCAAAAGTTGGCCGGCTAGCCAAAAATTGGTGGTCAGTCGTCTCCTACCTGGCCGGCCAGTCATGTTTTCTAGTAAAATAGATATTTGTTGCTAGCTGTCCCCCTTTGTGCATGCACTGCACCAGCTGGCTCAATATAGATATTTCTGAGATATCAACCAGTTGTTCTATATATAAAGAGCCATACATTATGTTTTTAGATTAGAAAAAATTCCAAGAGCTCAAATTCTTGAAAATATCTCTCTTTCTCTATCTTACATCCTATATACACCCTACCTATACTCCCTACACAAAAATTTTAAGGCTCCTTGCTAAGATTCTTGAGCTTAAATTTCAGCACTTGAGGGTGAGAATTTGTTGGTTTGTGAATCAAAGTGTTATTCCTCTTCAAGATGTATAACTTCTAGCTTTTTTACACTACTTCTTCCTTATCTTACTTGCTGTTTTGACACTGTTTTTATGGGCTGAAACTTATGGCTTAAAGTTATCAAAGGTAAAGGGGTTAACCACTCTTCTTTGAACTTTATTTTCAAAGCTTTTGTCCTTGTGTTTTCCATATATTTTTCAAATTTTTCCTTACTATTTTTCAGAGTTTTCCAGAGGCTAAAAAAATGATTTTGAGGTTCAAAAAGTGGAGGGGTGGCTTATTAGCTTCATTTCTCTATTATTGTAGTTCGCTTTTTTTAGCTTTTCCATGATAATTCTAGCACTGTTTTAGCTATTTTTAGGACTGTCTTAAGGTATTTATTTCATTTATTCTTTGTATAGTATGCTTGTAGTGTTGTAGTCCTCATAGGTTTGATAGTTTAGGCTTTAGACACCAACCTATTTGAGTTGATAGCCTTTATTTTCATAGCATTCATTCATATGTTCACACTTTGCATAATCACATCGACAACCTCCCTCATTTCTTGGTCTGTTTGATGATAAGGAAAAGTCATTACAACCTCCCTCATTTCATTACCAAGGCATTACATCTCTCTCATGCCAAGAAGAACTCCTTGTTTGACACTTCTCTTCATTAGTGGACTTAATTCTCATTTTTGGACTAAAATGACTAAAAAATGGAAAGGTAACTATAAAAGGACTAATAAAATGGACCAAAAGAGGTAACAAGAGTAATAAAAATTGTTTGGATTTAATCAAATGTTAATTGAACCCATTGAGTCTTGAATCATTTCATGCTCTTTAATGATGATAATGGTTCAAGATTCAAGGTGTACCACTTTCCTTGATCAATTCCATGATAGGGAGAAGGTTTTGTTGGTCTTTCATTGTTACTTATTGAGATTTTGTCCCTTGATGCATAGATCATCATGCAATGAGTTTGTGTCGATTGATGATTTGTGAATTGAGACTACCCTTCCTTTGATCTGTTTGATGATAAGGAAAAGTCGAGTGGACAAATATCCCCTGAAAATACTCTGTTTATGCTCTGTTTCTTTTTTATTACAGCAGGGTAGAGCCCAAAAATAGTGGCCGACTGGCCATCTAATTGTCTGGCCAACCACTTTTCAAGGCCGGTTGGTCGGCCATCTTATTTTAGACCAGCAGTGCCATTTTCATGGTAGAATAGAACAGAGGTTGGGGTGAAAACAGTTCAATTTTCTAACTGCAAAGCAGAACAATTCTGGCAGTAAAATAGAGGGATTTTCGGGTGGAAATTCTTGTTTCAAGCATAGGCAATTCCATGCTTCCGGTAGCTCGTTAATTAAATAGTAGTATGTCATACTTAAATTAGTTAATTCCTTTGAACTTGTAATAGCTAATTACTTTAGTTAATTAAATTTGTGTTGTAATTAAGTAATTAGATTCATTCAATTTGTTATAATTAGTTAGAGTAGCTAGTTAAAATTTTGGTGTTGTATCCTTTTGCATGAGGGCAAAAATTGTAATATTGTGTATGTCTTCCAACCCCTATTTCTTTCTCCCTTTTATTTATCTGCTTATAATGGTAGCATCATGTTTTGCATTTTTCATATCATTGTCATACTTACAATATCCATTTTTGCATGCATAAGGGTTCGGCTCATCGTACTAACCAGTGCCAAATTTTAAGTTCTTACTTGAATTCGTGCTTCGTCGCATATTTTGAATTAATTCACATGCCATACTAGTAGCCGAGTCCATTAGTTGCATATTGTATGTGTTACATTACTTATTTTGCATCGTTAGGATCATGCATTTTTTCTTACTATTTTATTTCTTTTGGCTTGCCTCGGTTGAGTACTAGGTGAGCATTTTCACTTTAACATGTTGCATACGTATGATTGTTGCCATATCAAGCATAAATATCATGAGGCTAAGTGCTTAAGTAATATACCTGTTTGAATGCCCGTAGATGAAGGCTAATTGCTTAAGTTGGGATAATTTGCTTAAGTGTACATATGAGATCACTTTTTCAAATGGTACATATTCAAAACAATATTCAAATAAGCATGAAATGAAAGTGTCCCAAATTTTGTGAAATAGTTTATACTTGTGTGCATCACATAGTAAAAATATCCTAATAAACCGAAACAAGAGCATGTACTGTATATAAAAAACACATCATGATTAGTAGAGGCCGATCTTTGATTGGGTGAGTGGGGTGCTCAATTCATGACCTTCTCCTCTCATACTTAAGTTCTCGAGCTGAGACACTTTGGTGATGATGGACACGTGGCCTTTGGCGCAAGTCATAGGTTTTCTAAATTTTTCAAAATATTTAGGTAGCGACTCTGAAATCTGGCAATGCAGTTCATTTTTGGCATTTTTTTTAATTCAAAATTGATTTTCCAAGTGAATTGCCGGATTTGGACTCATTGTATTTATTTATTTCACATTACACTTATGAAATCAGATTTAGAACCATGGGAGTTCAAACTGTAGAGCTATCGTATTTGAAAGGAGCACGAAAAGCAAGCTACAGCATCGCATCCCCAAACCAAGTCCTATGTACTGACCTGAAACCAAGCTGGATGGATCAAATACTTGTTTTTCTAAGATCTGACACTCTCCCCAAAGACAATAAAGAAGCAAATAAAGTTTGGCATAGATCAGCCCAGTTTTGGATTTCACCAGCTGGGAAATTATACCAACGCTCTTACCCTAGCCCTTGTCTATTATGTGTGCATGGGTACTGGTGGAAGGTCATTGGCACACCATGCCCTCACTCATGGGTACTGGTGGCCATAGATTTAGCAGGACACACAATAGTACGTTCAAAAGTGTGACAAGGGTCAGAGGTTTGCTCCACTGATTCATTAGCCTACAAAAAATCTCACTCCGCTCAATAGCCCATAGCCTTTCGCTTAGTGGGGCTTGGACATCGTTGGACCTTTGGCACAAGGGATTGGGAACAGACGATTCTTCATCGCCGCAACCGACTATTTCACCATGTGGATGGAAGTTGAAGCACTGGCAAGCATCAAAGAAGCAGACACAAAGCGGTTTGTTATGAGGAATGTTGTTGTTCGTTTTGGCATCCCACGATTATTGATTGCAGACAATGGAATGCAGTTTAATGAAAAGATTTTCAAGAATTTTTGTGTTGATCTCAGGATTGAATATCGGAACTCCTCTCTGGGCTACCCGTAGAGTAATGGACAATCAGAGTCATAAAAAAAACCCATCATTAATGGAGAAAAGAAGCAGCATGAGAGTGCAAAAGGGAAGTGGGTTGAAGAGTTACCCCATGTGTTGTGGGCTTACCGAACCATGGCACGGCGCTCGACAGGGCAGGAGAAATACCTTATTCCTTGACCTAAGAAATGGAAGTTGTGATTCCACTGGAGGTCAATCTCCCAACCCTCCGATCGGGATTGTTTGAAGATGCTAGTAATGAGAAAGCTGTTGCACAGGCACTGGACATGGCAGAAGGTTGAAGAGAAGTAGTACTAATCAGACTTATAACTTATCAACAACAACTTATCAAGAGTTTCGATAAGAAGGTTCTCCCAAGGGAGTTTACTTTTGGAGAGTTGGTTCTGATGAAAGTAATGGACCACAAAAGGATGTCTGGCGAAGGGAAGTTAGGACTTAACTGGGAGGGTCCTTACAAGGTCGACGTCATAGCTGGGAATGGAGCATATTACTTGGTGGATCTCAAGGGCAAAGCCATACCTCGGCCCTAGAATGTAGCAAACCTCAAGAAGTATTATCAGTAGAATACCCCCATGTCATCCATCAAGTGTAAAAGCATTTATCTTTTGATTAATGAGAACGTCTCCCCATTTCTTTGAACTTTTGTTTTCAACACTTGTACAGTTTTGTGGTCGGAACAGATTATCACTTAGCCTAGTCTTTATAATCTAAGCCTTGGGGGCATATTTCCAAATTGAAAGTAATTAGCTTTGGTGTTCTCCAAACGGACTTAGCTTTGGTGTTTACCGAACAGACTTAGCTTTGGTATTTACCAAATGGAATTAACTTTGGTGTTTACCAAATGGACTTAGCTTTGATATTTATCAAACAGAATTAGTTTTGGTTTTAACCAAACAGACTACGTTTTGGAGCGACCGAACGGAATTTAGTTTTGGTTAGCACTCAAACATGCCAAGTGGAATTGCTTGGTGGAATTATGTTTGCAACTAAAATGGATCTTAACCAGGTGGAATTGCTTGGTAGAAACCGCACTAACAAATTTTTCAATGATCATTTCTTTTTTGGAAATCACAGACTTTCTTAAGTACAATCACATCCACACTTCAGTACTGCTACATGCAAACATAGTTCAAACAGTCTTGGATAATTCTTTTCGGGCCAAACTTCAAGCATTAGTCTTACTCAGCCCCAAGTGGGAGCAACCAATTGTTTTTTCAGAACCAACCTGGACCTAAGTAAGACATCACTTCTTTGTATCTTTTTGTTCCATACAAAAACACTCATGCTATCAAAGATGAAACAAAATTAAGCAGTTCTGCCATAGAGCAAGATCTTCAGTACCAATCTTACTTAGCTCTAGGTGGGGGCAAACAATTGTTTTTCTTAACATCAACCTGGACCTAAGTAAGACACTCTTCTTCGATTACAAGAAAAATAACGCCATGTAGCATATTGAATAACCAAACCAAGCAACTATTCGGCCCTAAGATCCCAACAGTACTCGACCGGGGGCAAATAGTGTAGATAACATAAGCATTGAAATAATAAAGCATCAGATAGCAAAGGTTAGAAGGAAAAATTTTTTATCATTCAACAAAGACATAGCTGGCCTCACAAAATAGCAACAAGAAGAAGAACAATTGTCTTAAACAAGCATTAGGGGATAACTCATCAGGAAGACCGAGCTCCAGTACACCAGAAAGAAAGAAAAAGAAAAGGCAAAAAAATGTAAAACAACTTCAAGTCTTTTCAAAAGGCCACCTTAACTCTCATCAGTATGAGGGATTTCTAGGGCAGCGTCTACGATCTTGTCCATGTCATCTTGGGGAGGAAAAGTAGAGGCGCTCCAACTTCTTGAGGAATAGGAGCCTCCATAGCCACATCTCCCATAACTTCAGTCTCCAGGTTCTCACTCCCTTAAACGTTCACTATTTCATTGGTAATCTTCAAGGTCTCGTTTGCAGAATCAGTTTTTGGGAAAATCTTTGCTGGGGAAGCAGCAGGGGTGGCAGTGGTCTTCAAACCCAAGGACTTCGAGGGAACATGAATATTCTGAAACAAAGAGGCTATTTCAGGAACTTGAGCGGCAACTAGGGCACTTGTCCAGCCTTTAAGGAAGAGCTTGTCACGAAGTACCAACACCTCTTCCTTATAGGCGACTCTAGATTCATCCCAACCCTACTGCTAGTGCTTGGCCTCCAAAGTTGAATGCCCAGCAACCATCACTACTATAACCACCTCTAGCTCAGCTACTTTCCCCTCAAGTCGGGCTTGGACCACAATAACAACGTCTTTTGACTTTTCAGCACAAGCAACAACCTTGTTCAGGCGAAACACCTCCCTTTCCGCAGTCCTTCGGCCCTCCTTCTCGGCCTCCAAATTTGTTGTCAACCTTTCAGTACTCATGGCAGCCTCCAGTACAGCTCTTTCCAATGTTTCAGCTCAAGTGATGGACAAATGCATCCTCTGGATACACTGTAGCAAACGGTAAGGTATTAAAAGAAAGAAGATGGTGCAAATCAATAAGAACATAAAAAGAAGTGCAGTAACACTCACAACAGTTATCATTTGAAGGGTACCCTTTAGAATTGGGATATTACGAGGTCTGTTTTGATTTGTCATATCCACTGGCATCAACAAAGTCTTGGTCAAATCAAAAGAAAAATCTCCAGAAGCAACAATTGAATCAGAAGTGGAGATGGGCCTGTCCTGGTGCAGCATGGGCGGCTTCTATTTTTCAAAAGACTCTTCCACAACAAGCTCCTCAGAAGCCTCGCCAACTATGGCTTTGCCAGTCTCTCTCCTCCTCTTTTTCGCCTTCTCAGCAATTGAGGCAACAAGGTCAATAGCAGCAGCAGAAGGGCCAGAGGCCCCTATCTCCAGTTTCACATCCATTAGACTCTTTGGTTTGGCCTTGACCAAAGGAGTCTCCAGGACAGAAGAAAAACCAAAAGCTTTTGTCTTTAGGTCTACTAGCACCTTTCTCTTGGACATAGATCCCCTCTGTGAAACTGGGGGTAGGAGAAGGAGTCCTCTCAACAGATAAACTTTGGCTGTGGCGGCAGTTTGTAACTAAAGGAACAGGGGGTGTGTCAGTCTCAGTATCAGAATCAAGAAGAAAAGCAGCAAGCCTTGCTTTTTTCTAGATTGTGGTTTGGCAAGTTGCCTGATAGCCTAATAGTTTAGGGGCAGACCTCTTTTTGTACCTCAAAATAGCCTTAATCGCTTCAACATTCTTACGGTTTGGTTTACGTTGGTAACGGGAAGCCTTCGCAGAAATGGGGAACATAATTAGCATAGAATTCAAACAAAACAAAAGTGCAAAAATAAATAGAGCACAAGATTCAGACCTAGGTAGCCATCTTTTTGGGATATCCTCTTAGACTGGAACTCGGTTCCAGCAGGGAACTCCTAGTTTCCACCAACTTGCAAGAAATCATCATTGCGCTTGTCGGAGTTGGGCAAACTGGTGACAAGGTGACAATCAGCAGAATGGACACGAAGGTAATAGGTACTGTGGTGTTTATTGTGAGAAAGCGTATAACAATCCAGGATGTCCTAGATGCCCAGATTTAAGCCTAATCGTCTATTCAGAGCACAGACACAGCAAACAACTCAGAACAGGTTTACAGATACTTACATTGGGGCAAGTTGGACTTGGTGCAGAAAGCGACGGACTAACAGTTCCAGAGGGAACCGAACCCTTCCTTCGACGATAGCAGCAACATGGAATGCAGCAGTGTTTTTTGTACCCATACGCTTGGCGTCGACCTTAGCCAACGTGAGGGTAACATCATTAGGGATATCGTAGTCACGACGGAACAGGGCCATCGCCTCAGGGGTATCAACCAATGTCCAAAATTTTCCTATTGTCTAGACCTAAAAGGGTAAGGGCAGAATTGAACTATGCAAGAAATAGAGAAATAGCACCAGTCGTTGAAAACAGTGGTGTAAGGGTCAACAATGGCTATATAAATAGAAAAAGCAAGAGAAAATAGGAGTTTCAAGAAAACTTATAGGGATTGGATGAAGAAATAGTAAGGAGCGAAGGTCTTTGAAACTAGAACGAGAGCAGCAGCATTTGCAACCCTCAGAAGCGGCGACAAATGTTTGGGCGGAGCACCATTAGAACCAACAAGAGAGAGTGAAAAGGTTTTGAGGATTTCAAAACTCAGAGCAGACAAAGAGGTTGAGGCGGCAGTTCTAGGGTATTTATTAGCCCCGAACGGTGTGATGGTACAAAATCACATCTCTCTGTATGGATTCGGCGTACTATCTTTGCACACTAGTGCCACTCTTCCTAGTGAAAGGACGCATGCAGAAGTGTGTATGTACGGATCGAACCGCCACCAAGACCGAGCTGGAGCAAATCGAAAGTGACATGACGGTTGGGGTATTGGACAGTAGCTCCTCCCAAGAGGAACCTTAGCGTGAGCTAGGGGGCAAATGACGGGGCATAATATAAATAGGTCGGTTCCAAACCTTGGGCCGGCCTAAACCACTAAACCTAAGTCCAAGTTGGTTAGACGAATGTGTGTGTGATAACCCTGTCCTGTGTTACGTTAATTAATCTTATTTATGATTGTGATTATAAGCTTGATATGATTTTGAGTGCCATTTAGATGATTATATGTGTTTTTGAAGTTTTTTCTGTTCACCGTAGGAAAATCTGTTTAGCTTACTACTATAATTTGAAAATTGAAGACCGTAGAGGTTACAGAAACTGAAATTGTCTGCACCTTTATGATAAGCGTGATTTTTAGAGTCTATGGTGAAAATTAATTAAAATTGATTCAGACCAAATTAATTAGATTAAATTGATTAAAATAGGCACAATTAATTAGCCTTAATCAAGATTGATTAGGCAAGCCTATATATGAGCCTATTTACACTTAAGCTCACTATTTTGGAGCTCAAAATCTGAGATATACACTCTAGAGAGAGAGTGAACTGAATTTAGAGATATAGAGGGATCATTGTTGAAGATTTTGCAAAGGAATTCAAGAACTAGGTGGATTAGGTCAAGGCTTAGCTATATTTGGAAGAATTAAAGCCTTTAGGTGAGTAACTGTAATAACCCGACCCTCGTACATGTTTTCTTTAATATATTTTCAGTCCTCATTTTGTGTTTTTAAATGTTTACTGTAAAATCCCATGAGAAATTAAGGTTAAGTAAGTGAAATCCATGTTTACAAATGTCTATCTGTTTAACAAGCAAAGTATCTGTTACATCTCAAATGGTTGAATCAGAAATTGGAAGCCTTAACGGCTTAATTACCTGAAAGTGATTATATATCTGTGATCAGCATAATTTTTAAGTAATATTAAGCATGTTTACGAAATTTTAATTTCGGAATGATTAAACGATTGAATTTTGTCCTATATGGTTTTATATATGAACCTATATATCTCTTAAGCTTGATCAAACCTTGAAAGATCTCCTTGAGAGGAAAAACGAAAGAAGAGAAAAAGGGAACAAAGGCAAAGTCAACAAGGAAGGGAATTGGGGTTAAATTAGAAGGATCTTTGAAATTGTTAAAGCTCAAGGTATGTTAAATCTATTGTATATGAGAATTCTCCTTTCAATTGGGAAAAAAGGTTTGTTAGTTTCATATGTATCTTACTAGGGTTGTAATGGAGAATTGTGTATGATTTATGTTTGATTAAAGAGGGTTCTCATCAATTGGTTGCTTTGACACCTAATTATGTTTATACTTCAATAAACCCCATGAAATTATGTTTATGTCATGTGTTGTGTTTTATGAACATGGAGAACTTGAATTAAAGGATGGAAATTATAAGAATAGTGACTTGATCAAGGTTTTAATCATGTTTACCTTGTGATATTCAAATGATAATGCATGTTATAGTGAAGTTGCGTCAATATATTTCCTTAATTTCATCTTGGTTTGCATGTAAAATGACTTGGTGTTGTTGAAATTTGAGTTGGAACTGAGCTGCCCCAAAACAGGGGTCACCACCGCACGTGCGGAGGTCATGGCCGCACGTGCAGACAAGAGGAGAAAAATTGATTTTGGGTATTGCAGTTTGGCCGCTCGAGCGGTGGAGGGGGACCGCACGTGCAGTACATGTTCGCACGAGTGGAGGATTTGGCCGCACGCGGGGCCCAGGTCGAAAACCCCGTTCACTCCGTTTTGTGTGCCTAACCCTCAGCTCTTTTTGGAATTTGTGTTTGATGTCTTTTTGATGGTTGTAAATGCAATTGAAATGTAATGACGTAAGAAATAGTTTAAAAGGAAAAAGGAACTAATGTGTGTTATATATGTGTGTAGGACACACCACAAGAGGAACCATCGCCCCGCAATAACACTGTGAGTAATAGTACCGGAATCGCACAATTGATTACCATTAACAATTCTTTTGTTTAATGTTCTGTTCTTCACAAGTAGTTATGTTAATCGTATGTTGGAAATCAGTGGCAACATTGAAAGATTTTGGTGTGCATTGGTATGACTCTGAATCTCCTCTGTATTTTGGTTATGACTAATGGTTGCTGGTAATGTACCATCCTAAGAATTACCTATGATTCCGTATCAAAATTTCATACAAATTATTAAAATGGTGAAGCCGGTTAATAAAAAGGAACTAGGTATCAACGACATTGTTATGTGACTCATGTTGTGATATGAATTGTTCTGACCTATTGATGTATTGGTACCTTTAGATTATTGTCAATGTTAAGGTTCTGCTAATTACGAGACAAGTATGTCGACTTCCAAAGAACCATGAGGAAATCTAAGTGCATCATTGCACTAAACGTTTTGTTTGCTATGGATAATGAATATTAACATTATGTTATCTGCTAGTTAGTAGTATTGAAACATGATAAGCACATGGGATGTATATGCATTATGGAATTGTGGTATCTACATATTTCTGGAAGCGTTCACTCTGTAAAAGATATTTACCTTTTTGCGAATAATTATCAGCAACGTTCTGTTAAACTGATATTATCTATGTTAATTCATGTGAATAAAGGGAAGAATGTATGTATGTTCTATATGATTCTGAAGTTAATCTGTTCTGATATATTCTGGTATGGAACAAAGTGCTGCAC
>NW_021026375.1:2840837-2869089 GCF_004153795.1 Camellia sinensis
GTGATATAATTTTGTGTGAATCTAGTAACCTATTTATTCATTTCTACTTCGTATTTAAAGGCTGTAAAGTAAGTTGATTTGCGTGGTACTGTGAATTTTGACGGAAACAAATGGTTATGGGGATATCCTATATTCATGATGGGTTAACGGGTATTTACTTCCTTTTTGCATGTCTATACGGATTTGTGTAAGTCCGCATTGATTTACTAGTATGTTGAACTGCTTTTATCCTGAATTCTAAGATTAAATTATTTTACTGTTATACTATTGAACTTATAGACATTATGAATACGATAGAATCAACGTGTGAGGAATAACTAGATACTCAGCTTATGTTACAAGGCTAAGTCGCATGACTAGTTTGTGATGTTTGAGGAATGATTTATTGACCACTGTATTTCTAAATCGTGGATATGGAACAATGTAATTGATTTTATGCTCCATACAATAGAACTTTGTAGTGGGGGAAAAAAAATTGAAGTATTTTTTTATAGCAACCAAAAAGATTGCTTAACAAGAGTGGATGTGGTGCTTCACCGCTATGCTTGACTACTGGAATACGGTTCTAAACTTGATTTATAACTCTATCTTTAAATAGTTCTCTTTGCTTGAAACGACGGTTGTCATATTTGTATCTATTGCTCAGATTTGAATTTATAACAGTATGAATAAGTGTTCATGGTACTATGTCCGTATGAGGTTGTAAAACTGTATAATGTTTGTTGTAATATTATTGTAGTTAGTGATTCGGAGTATGGTCCACTATGTGTTATTGTCCTTAAAAGTAATGTTACTGGCATTTGTCTCCCTATTATTCTGGTCTTGTCAACAATTAGTATATATGATTTTGAACTAATAGAATGGTGTGATTTTGATATGCTTTTGGAAATATAGGAACACTAAGAATAAATTGTGAAGCTAGTGACTATATGCTCACGTGACTTGTTTAAGCCTGTTGAATGATGTGCACTTTATTAAATGGGCAAAACCTTGTTGGTGGGCTTTGATACCCAATCTTATTGTGCATTATACGATGTGAATTTAACTACCTAATTGACTTTTGTGACGATGAGATACAACTTACCGAGTAATGAGATTTGCATATGAACTATAATATCAGGTCAATCTGGATATAACCATAGTAAAGAACGTGTTGTTATTGAAATTAACGTATGCTGTGGAATGTATGAATCCTATACCTAAAGAAATGAAATCTACTATATTTCTATGTTTAAGAATTGTATGTTTTGCATTTGAGAGTGACATAGGGGAAATACTGTAATTATCGACCCTGCCTACTAAGGATTTTCTACCTTAAATGTTTTGTAGTGGACTCTTGTAATCTTATCTTACTTGGCACATGATTCTATGAAATAAATGTATGAAGTAGTTATCCGTATTTTTGCATGCCTGCGTAGACCTCAAAACAACTAGTTGGATCAAATCGTGAGATTTTTAATATGTTAAGAACCTTGGACTAACTGTGATAAGAATTATTCGAACTGGGAAATGTGAACATCGATAATGTGAGGCTCAGAGTTCTAATCTGTTACATAGTAAAACAAGTTTGAGGGACCAAACTTATTTAAGGGGGGGGGGAGAGTGTAATAACCCGACCCTCGTACATGTTTTCTTTGATATATTTTCAGTCCTCGTTTTGTGCTTTTAAATGTTTACTGTAAAATCCCATGAGAAATTAAGATTAAGTAAGTGAAATCCATGTTTACGGATGTCTATCTGTTTAACAAGCAAAGTATCTGTTACATCTCGAATGGTTGAATCAGAAATTGGAAGCCTTAATGGCTTAATTACCTGAAAGTGATTATATATCTGTGATCAGTATAATTTTTAAGTAATATTAAGCATGTTTACGAAATTTTAATTTCGGAATCATTAAACGATTGAATTTTGTCCTATATGGTTTTATATATGAACCTATATATCTCTTAAGCTTGATCAAACCTTGAAAGATCTCCTAGAGAGGAAAAACGAAAGAAGAGAAAAAGGGAACAAAGGCAAAGTCAACAAGGAAGGGAATTGGGGTTAAATTAGAAGGATCTTTGAAATTGTTAAAGCTCAAGGTATGTTAAATCTATTGTATATGAGAATTCTCCTTTCAATTGGGAAGAAAGGTATGTTAGTTTCATATGTATCTTACTAGGGTTGTAATAGAGAATTGTGTATGATTTATGTTTGATTAAAGAGGGTTCTCATCAATTGGTTGCTTTGACACCTAATTATGTTTATACATCAATAAACCCCATGAAATTATGTTTATGTCATGTGTTGTGTTTTATGAACATGGAGAACTTGAATTAAAGGATGGAAATTATAAGAATAATGACTTGATCAAGGTTTTAATCATGTTTACATTGTGATATTCAAATGATAATGCATGTTATAGTGAAGTTGGGTCAATATATTGCCTTAATTTCATCTTGGTTTGCATATAAAATGACTTGGTGTTATTGAAATTTGAGTTGGAACCGAGCTGCCCCAAAACAGGGGTCACCACCGCACGTGCGGAGGTCATGGCCGCACGTGCGGACAAGAGGAGAAAAATTGATTTTGGGTACTGCAGTTTGGCCGCTCGAGCGGTGGAGGGGGACCGCACGTGTGGTACATGTCCGCACGAGCGGAGGGTTTGGCCGCACGTGCGGCCCAGGTCGAAAACCCCGTTCACTCCGTTTTGTGTGCCTAATCCTCAGCTCTTTTTGGAATTTGTGTTTGATGTCTTTTTGATGGTTGTAAATGCAATTGAAATGTAATGACGTAAGAAATAGTTTAAATGAAAAAGGAACTAATGTGTGTTATATATGTGTGTAGGACACACCACAGGAGGAACCATCGCCCCGCAACAACACTGTGAGTAATAGTACCGGAATCGCACAATTGATTACCATTAACAATTCTTTTGTTTAATGTTCTGTTCTTCACAAGTAGTTATGTTAATCGTATGTTGGGAATTAGTGGCAACATTGAAAGATTTTGGTGTGCATTGGTATGACTCGCATTGGTATGACTCTGAATCTCCCCTGTATTTTGGTTATGACTAATGGTTGCTGGTAATGTACCATCCTAAGAATTACCTATGATTCCATATCAAAATTTCATACAAAGTATTAAAACGGTGAAGTCGGTTAATAAAAAGGAACTAGGTATCAACGACATTGTTATGTGACTCATGTTGTGATATGAATTGTTTTGACCTATTGATGTATTGGTACCTTTAGATTATTGTCAATGTTAAGGTTCTGCTAATTACGAGACAAGTATGTCGACTTCCAAAGAACCATGAGGAAATCTAAGTGCATCATTGCACTAAACGTTTTGTTTACTATGGATAATGAATATTAGCATTATGTTATCTACTAGTTAGTAGTATTGAAACATGATGAGCACATGGGATGTATATGTATTATTGAATTGTGGTATCTACATATTTCTGGAAGCGTTCACTCTGTAAAATAGATTTACCTTTTTGCGAATAATTATCAGCAACGTTCTGTTAAACTGATATTATCTATGTTAATTCATGTGAATAAAGGGAAGAATGTATGTATGTTCTATATGATTCTGAAGTTAATCTGTTCTGATATATTCTGGTATGGAACAAAGTGCTGCACAGAACTAAGTGCTACACCTTGGTGGGAGCCACCTCTAGAATCCGTGCGAGCCACCTCTTGAGTCCATACATAGTATATTTCTAGGCCGAAAGGCTGTTCTGTATATTTCTGGGCTGAAAGGCTGTTCTGTATATTTCTGGGCCGAAAGGCTGCTTTGTATATTTCTGGGATGAAAAGTTGTTCTGTATATTTCTGGGTCGAAAGGCTGTTCTGTATATTTCTGGACTGAAAGGCTGTTCCGTTATTTCTGGGCCTATGGCCGCTTTGTATCTGAACACCTTTGGTCGTTCTGTACATACTGGGTTTAAAACCACTCTGTTAAGAAAACTGGAGCTATGGCTGTTTTGGAATAATTATAGAATGAAATCAATCATATGCCTCTGCAGTTTTATGCTTTTTTATTCAAGTTAAACCTTACACTATTTATGTACTATTATTCACCGAGTTTTACTCTTTCTGTATTTTGTCTGTTTCTGTAGGTAATCAACTGAGAGGCCAGTCCTAACCCTTAAGATTCGTCTCCCTCTTGTCAACCTCGGTGTGTCCAGGCACTAACTGAAGCTTGTGCATTTTGTAAAGTGTTGTTAGACTTTTTAGGTTTATGCATTGGTTATCTTTCGTTAATATGTTTTGTCATACGCCCAATTATGGGCTGAGTCGATGTATGTGCGTGTATGTTTCCTGTATATTATTTATCTAATATGATGTTGTGATCCTAGCATAGTCGTATTAGCTCAATGGAATAGAATTTTTGGTTATCAGGTGCCTCCGTTCAGGCCCCATGCGTTACGTATAATGGTTGTTTTTGTCTATTTCTGAAGTGGTCATGTCCAAAACTTTAGGGGCGGTTTTGGGCTGTGACAGGTGGTATCAGAGCACGAGTTGCTACCTCACACACGAATCCATTGAGCTTTAGGATGTCTAGCAAAGACTTAGGCATCATGCATGATATTCTTAGTGCATATGAAAGAAATTGGTGGCAACGTTAAATGTTCTACCTACTAACTCTGATGACTACAATCTATGTCTGTTGTATGTCCTTATATTGCCTCTGTTTATCTTACCTCGGTTGGTGAATAATGCAAGACATGCAAATATGAATATTGCACTGCGGAAGCGTGGTAAGGATTTGAGCTGATCGGTAAGAATTAAATGAAATTTGTATTATTGGTTTATGGTTATCTGTGGAAATAATGATAATAGGGTTGGGCTTTTAGCATTTGTTTAATTTCAAAATCAAAGGAGATGATATATGAGTTATTCTAACTTATCTGATATAGTTATGTCTTCCTTGCCATGACCATGTCTAGATCCGTGATTTTACGAAATTCTTGTGTTTGACTATTTTGAGTAATAATTGGAGCTGTGAGAAGAAGAAGTCGTACATATAGTAACCCCCTTAAAGTTGGGGAAAGAAATCAATTAACTGTGATTTTGTTTTTCCTTGTTTTGTTGTCGGGTTAGATAGATAAGTTGTGAGGAATTGGTTAGTGACCTTGAAACAATATGTAATTAATATGATTTCGTGACCTAAGGAAATTATCGACGACTTCTGATAGGACTGTATTGATGGTGCCTAATGAGCATGGTTTATGCGTAATTGGGATTTGATTGTGGGAATCTGTACTCTGTACTGTACTCCGTATTCTGACCTCTGTAATCTGTAATCTGAAATCCGTAATCTGTAATCTGTTCTGTCTATGTATAATCTGCAATCTGTAATTGGGACTTGTTGATTGACATCAAACCTGAATGATTGGTAATCTAATAAGTTACTGCAAGAATGAGAATCTTGCCTCTGTGTATTAAGAATCTAAGATTGTCATCTCCGTGATATAATTTTGTTTGAATCTAGTAACCTATTTATTCATTTCTACTTCGTATTTAAAGGCTATAAAGTAAGCTGATTTGCGTGGTACTGTGAATTTTGACGGAAACAAATGGTTATGGGGATATCCTATATTCATGATGGGTTAACGGGTATTTACTTCCTTTTTGCATGTTTATAGATAAGAACGAATTGGGCCCGAGGTCATTTGATAAGATGGGCTAGAGGCCGTTTGATGTATCTATTACGAATTTCATTCATGTAACTTCTTTATTTTGATATTATTCACTGGGCTATCTCACTCTCATTTAAATGTATATAGGTGAGCAAAGAGATGTCCAAACCCAGTCTCAGTGAAGAATGTGAGAGGAAGTCACGTTTTGTGGAGTCAGCCCGAACGTTTCATGCACGAGACTTTGTTTTTGTCCTTTTGTTTACTCTTTTGCTACCTTGGTGAATACGTTGGATTACCCATGTATATGAACTTTTGTTTGGCTGACTACATGTTTGAAGTTCCTGGATGTACAAGATGTTAATTCTGCCTATATGTGTGAGTTATTATGGAATGCTTTTGGAATAATTTTGTTATGCCATATAAGCACAGCTCATTGGACAAAATTCTTAAGTCTGCTTCCATTTTGGCCCCTTTATTTCTATTGAAACATGTTTATTCAGGTTTGAGGCCGTAGGTAATCTCATGATTACGGGCCGATTATGACCTTAATCCATAGCGGTAGGTTCGGGTCATGACAGCGTGGGTGTAGACGTCCCTGAACGTCCCAGGAGGGAATTCCGTTTTGTTCATTGGGGCTCACTACAGTTCGGACTCAAATTGTCACAGTTCTTAATCTGATCTCACAATGTGCAATGTGAGATTGATAAATCACCAAAGAGTCCAAATCCGGCAAATCATTTTTTGGAAAACAGATTTTTAGAAAGAAGTGCCAAACATGGACTGCTTTGTCAGATACAGAATCGCCACCTAAATATTTTATTTTGGGAGAATTTAGGAAACCCTGACTCGTGCCTAAGGCCACGTGTCCGTCATCACCAAAGTTGCATCGGCTCTGGAACTTGGGTACGATTGGGGAAGGTCATTTCATGAGCACCCCTGCTTGCCCGATCAAAGATCGGCCACTACTAAGCATGATTTCAAGTTTTTGAAAACACATGTGCTCTTATTCCGATTATTAAGCCTAGAATTACTATGTTATGCGCACAGCAAACAAGTATAGACTAGATCGCCTAATTTGGAATAAAGCATCGCATATCCATTTGTTTGGAAATTGGTTTGAGGCTTGCTACTCGCAAGTAGGCTAAAACACGGATGTCAATGAATTATTCCAATTCAAACAATCCAACCTTCACCCATAGGCATTCAGGCAGTTATATCACATAAGCAAGTAGCCTCATGGCAAGAATGCTGTCATGGTAACACTCACACTCATGCAAGATGCTAAAGCATAAACACTTACAGTGTACTCCAAGCTGTAGACGTCCCCGAACGTCCCGGGAGGGAAATCCCATTTTGTTCATTTGGGGCTCACTACAGTTCAGGACTCAAAGTCACGGTCTTGTATCTAATCTTGCAGAGTACAATGCAAGACCGATGAATCGTCAAAGAATCCAAATCCGGCAAATCGTTTTTGAAAACAGATTTTTTTGAAAGAAGTGCCAAACATGGACTGCTTTGCCAGATACAGAGTCGCCACCTAAATATTTTATTTTGAGGGAAATTTAGGAAACCCTGACTCGTGCCTAAGGCCACGTGTCCATCATCACCAAAGTTGCCTCAGCTCGGGAACTTGGGTACGATTGGGGAAGGTCACTTCGTGAGCACCCCCGCTCGCCCGATCAAAGATCGGCCTCTACTAACCATGATATCTAGTTTTGAAAACATTATGCGTTCTTATTCCGGTTATTAGCCTAGATTTACTATGTGATGCGCACAACATACAAGTATAGACTGGATCGCCCGAATTGGAAAAAAACATTTCATGTTTGTTTCGAAAAACAGTTTGCTACTCGCAAGTAGGCTAAAATGTAGATTTGCCACCCTCAGGTGGGCTTAGAAAAACATGATGATTTGCCACTCTCAAGTGGGCTTAAAACTTACAATTGATGAATTGTTCTAATCCAAATAAGCCAACCTTCACCCACAGGCATTCAGGCAGTTATATCACACAAGCAGGTAGCCTCATGGTAAGCATGCTATCATGGCAGTCACTCACAAACATGTAAGGATGCTAAAGCATAAATACTTACCGAGTACTTCAAGCCAAAACAGAAACTATGCTAGAAATCCATGCATGATCCTAACTATATAGAAATGCCTAATGCAATACATGCAAGAAATGCAACTACAATAGGCTCGGCCATTCTAAACATGGCATATGATGATGCTACAGCTGACACATATTCAACTTTGGATTTGAAATACAATGCAGTTAGTATGATGCGCCGAGCCCGGTGCATGCAAGATAGATGAATGAATGCAAATATGCGAAGCATAAGTATGCTAATTGAAACATGCCCTAAACTAACCATCAAAAGTAGGTAAGCAAAAAGGAGAAAGAATTGGGGTTGGAAGACATGCATCACACGCACACACACTTATTACAATTGTGCCCTCGCTCGGAGGGTCCGAATAAATAATACAAACCGCCTAATTAACTAACTCACGAGCTAATTAAATGTTACAAAATCTTATGAATAACTAGTTACAACTAATTATTACACAACTTAATTAATTAACAAATTAATTATTACAAATAACAAATGCTAACTAACTAGTAAGCAGTAAAAGAGAATTCCTCCAGCTTTGTTTGAAGAAGAGGAGGGTATGTATGCTCGCTTTGGTTCCTCGCCTCAAAACGCCTTCCAGTTACTCTTTAGAGGCTCTGTTTGCAGGGTGTCTTCTAGTGTTTGTTGCTAAAACTTACCAAAACACTGCTGGGGAATTCACCAGTGGCCTGCCGGCCATGAAAGGAGGGATGCCGGCCAACAACAGGGCAGTGCCGGCCAAGGGTGTGACACTGCTGGCCATCAGTGGTGCACTGCCGGCCACTAGTGTGCTGTGACACTGTAGACACCCCATTTTTGACCGACCTTAAGACTTAGACGTCACCGATTGAGCGCTTGGTGATGTTGCATAATGTGCTTGTTCAGAAGTTTCAGAGTTGCGGCCGTGAGCCCTGCCTCCGGACTCCCGAACCCTTTTCTGTGCCTTGTCTCAGTTTGCGAACCAGACTCGGTTTTCTCTGTTTCTTTTCCTGAAGGGAGGGAGAGGTCTCGTAGACCATCTCTCAATGTCCGTAGGCTACATTTGGTGGCCGTAGGCCATTTTGCCCATCTCGGAGTTCGGTTCCCGGTTTTCGGAGCCGTCAGGCCGTGTGCCTCGGTTCGGGACCGCTTAACCATCTCCTATTGCTCTGATTTTTGGCATACATCCTATTTCATCCATTTTGAGGGACACTGGGGGCTGAGAAACCCACTTCGAGGTCAAATACAATTTTCGGTGCTTAACAGCCCATTTCCGGGACCCCGAACTGCGTGTTTTGGCTCCGGAACATTCGTTTTGCAACGGTTTTCGCTCATTTTTGGCAGGTACCTCTGTTTTATCACAGGGAAGGTCATTGGAGGGTGGGAGGCCAGCAATTGTTGCAGCAACCAGTTATTTCTCTTCCGGAGCCTCCCGGCGCCCGTTTTTCGCACTTCCGGGATAATGTTGAATACCTTAGAGCTAGCGTTGCCAACTTTCAACCACGTATCTGTGATCTACACACCTGAGAGGCCCCTAAAAGTTCATGGCCGGCCATTAAGGTCACCTGACCCTTTTGACCCCTTTCTTCCGGGCTAATGTTGAACCCCTTGGACCTTTTTTCTTGAACTTTGAACCACATATCTGTGATCTAAACATCTGGGAGGCCACTAAAAGTTGGTGGCCGGCAATTAAGGTCACCTGACCCTTTTGACCCCTTTCTTCCGGGCTAATGTTGAACCCCTTGGACCTTTTTTCTTGAACTTTGAACCACATATCTGTGATCTAAACATCTGGGAGGCCACTAAAAGTTCATGGCCGGCCAGATAATGTCAACTTGACCCTTTTTAAACCCTCTTTTCCCGAGCCATTGTTGAACCCCTTGGCCCACTTCTCTTGGCATTCCATTACCATGGTGGTGTCTGTACACAATAGGCGGTTACCTCCCAAACCATTGGCCGGCAGAAAGCTAAAATGTGTGACCCTTTTGACCCAATAGCGGCGGACTAGGTGGGTGTGGCCGGCCGGCCACGCTCGCAAAAGTGAGCGGCCGGCCGTGCTCCTCCTCACTGTAACCTTCCAGATGATGGGACAATATTCCCGCAGATATTTCTGTTCCGGGGAATATTATTGGGAGAGATTTTTCCCTCTCCATTTACCCCCTCTTTACACCCACCTTATCTTGACCTTTATAACCAGCTAGAGGAACTCTTCTTTAGGGGTTTAGAAAATATCTCTAAGCAACCCTCTACAACTCCATCTTCATGTTCTCAAATTTTCAACAAAACCCTAGTCCGATACCTCATCTCCTATACTACACCACCAAGACTCTACCACCATCTATCATATTCAGCAAGCATAGGAGGGTTCTTTGAAGGCAAGAAGAGCAGCAAATACATCCAGAAAGCACCAAAAGCTTGATCTTCAAGGGTAAGTTACCCTTGATACCTTTTGACCCTTTCTGGTTTATCTTTCTAAGCCTCATCTCTTTTGGTTTTAAAAGCTTCGGGTCTAACATGAAAAGGACATTATTTTTGGAGCTCATACATCACTTCCATTAAGGGCTGACAACCCATGTTTGACGCTCTCCATAAATACAACGTTGCTTCATTGACATGTTGTATGTCATCAGTATTAATGCTATGCATTTTTTGACCCAGTCGAGAATTAATTTTCGAGCATGTTCGTAAACTGATATGAGGCATATTTTGAGCCCCTCCTTCAACATTGGAGAGAGCTCAACATTGATTTGGGTGTTTCATATGTCACCTTGTAGCTTATATCCCCTATTTGAGCCCCATTTTTGCATAATTAGAATTAAGCCTTCAATTTGCTTCTGTTTTTACGGACCTTGGTCCGAACTAAAGTGGTCTTATTTTGCCTATACTATCATGTTTATTCACACTTTTTTTTCTGTTTTGGTGGAATTATTTTATATCACTTCATGTATTAGCACCATTTTTGATGCCTTATTTTAGCACATCATATTTTAGCATTTTGTATACTGATTTTGAGGTCTGTGCATATACTGTAATGTTATCATATTTTTGGTCCATCATTCAGTGTCTGAGAAGGAAATTTTTCAGTTTGGAGTTTTGCTATACCACTTGCTTCATTACATTCATTTGGCCCATAATTCTTGAATCCTATCGTTTACTTATCTAATGCTTTGGCTGATTGCTCATGTTTCAAACTATGACGAAGTGCAATCTTTTGGGACTGTCTAGCTCTGTATTTGCAATTAAGCAGTCCTATTGTGCATGATTTCATAGCTATAGGCCATATTCGGGATGCCTAACTTGATTTCGCTCATTGCATTTCATGTATCATGTTTGCTTCACTCAATTTCGGGACTGTTTTTACCTATTATTGATTGCTCGAATTCTGTTAGATGCTTCAAAATCATTTTTGCCACATGTTGATTGCATTCTGTATACCGCCTCGGATTTGCAGTGCCCGTGTGACGCACTTTCGAGGACTCTCATTTTATCCATCGGACATACGTAGTGATGTTTTTTGTTTTGGGGCTTGAAGGCTCATCACATAGTGTATAGCCATTTGTCATTTTCCAGTCATAATTTCAGTGATCGCCCGTTCGGTTTGCGTGCCCGTGTGACCGCATTTCGGCACTCCATTTATCCTGATCGGATCCGTATGTTGAGGGTGGCTGAGGCTCATCTCATGTTAGTATAAGCGCCATTGGTCGATTTAATCCATTGTTTTCATATGTATAGCATCGCGCTCGTTTGCGTGCCCGTGTGCACAAGCATTTCGACGGCACTCACTTTTATCTCCATCGGCATCCGTTATGTGAGTGTGGCTGAGCATCTCTCATGGGATAAGCTCCATTTAGTCATTTCTCATGTCATTTTTAGAAGATGCGCCTCGGTTTTGCGTGCCCGTTGTGCTACGCATTTCGAGGCACTCATTCATTTTATTCCGACGGCATCGATTTTGTGAGATGTGGCTGAGGTTCTCATAAGTTAGTATAAAGCCCTGTATTTTCCATGTCATTTTGCATTGTGCACCGATCGTTTGCGTGCACCGTAAGTGCACGAAGCATTTCGAGGCACTCTCATTTTTATCGACGGCATCTTATTGAGTTGGCTGAGGCTCTCCATGTTGTATAAAGTCCTTTTGTCATATTCCATGTATCCATTGATGTACATGCACCGCCTCGTTTGCCGTGCCAGTGTGCCGATACTTCGAGAGCACATCATTTTTGCATCGGTCCAGTGTGGTGTGCCTGGCCACTTACGTGGTTATAAGCAGTTCAGTGCTAATGCTTTACATCGTGTTTGGCTCGGTGCGCCACTTCGAGGCATTGTCATTCTTCAAAATGCATTGTGCATCGCCATCGCGTATTGCGTGCCCGTGTTACGCAGACTTCGAGGATACCTCAGTTTTATTGTCATTATATTATCATGCCTCGGTATTGCGCGTCCCGTGTGCACGCTACTAATCGAAGGCATTCATTTTCACGTGATTATCATCTGATCGCCTCGGTTTCGTGCCCGTCGACGCCGCACTTCGAAGGCATCTCATTTCAATGTGATCTGTATCTCGCCGAATCGGTTTGCCGTGCCGGTAAAAAAAAGCAGCCGTACTATCGAGGGCACTCATTCTCATTGATTTATTCATGTGCACAGCTCGGTTTTGCGTGCACTGTGTAAAGCATCACTTCGAGGCATCATCTCATTTTAATTCGTATATGTATACAAGCTCGGTTTGCGTGCCCGTCAGTGCACGCGACATTCGAGACACCTCTATCCATGTCATTGATGTGTATTAACGACTTGCGTAAATGTACCTTCGATAAAAAAAAAAAAACTCTTATATATTTGCAGATCTTAAGATTCATGTCATAGTCATGCATATCCTGCATTCTGGAAAGGATTACTGTTGCTTCTGCTACTATGCATTATGATATGGGAAATGTAGCCCTGCGCACGGAGAACAGGTACATTTCGTCAACTCCGAGTGAAGAATGGTTGCATTCCGCCCAGTCAACCGGACACTCCGGATTATCCAGTGATGGAGTTAGGTTTTAGATATAGTTTCATGTGCATTCATCCCAATAATTGAGTTGTTCATTTCGATCCTCGGCCATACATATGCGATCGGTATGCGTATTGGGGCAGGGATTCGAGCATGCAATATATGTGCAAATATATTGTAGGTGACCCCTTCTGCTTCTCATGTTGCAGGCAAAATCAGGATCAGCAACTTTTTAGGGATAATCGGCACGCATTTCGAGAACAGTGCTAAACAGAGGCTAATTGGGCGATTCCGTGGATTTCCGCGCCAAGACATCCGACATGTCATCATTCCATCAGAACAAGGCAGTCCCCTGGTCTGACGCCAGTTTTATTTGCTTCTATGTCAATTCATAATTTAATTAGAACTTATAGAATATTTGCCTGTAATATTCTCTTTTATTTCGACTGTAATATTTGGACCTGTATATTTATTATGGACCCTCGGAAGTGAGGGCATAACTGTAATAAGTTGTGGGTGAGTGTGATGTATGTCAAAAAACAAATTAAAAAATAAACCCAACCTCCACGTCTTTATTCTTCCCTTTATATTTATTCCGCTTTGATGGTTAGATTTAGGGGCATTAATTAAATTAGCATACAGTATGACAGCATGTTTGCATCATTCCATATGTATTTGCATGACCGGGGGCTCGGCGATCATAATAATACTTGCATAGTACTTTTTCAATTTCAATATGAAATACATGGTATAGTATGTAAGCATTCTCATATCCATGCTTGAAGATAGCACGAAGCCTACTATAGTTGCATTTGCATGTGTTGCATTAAGAATTTTGATTGTATACTTAGGATATGCCATATTCCTAATTAGTACTATCGTTTTTTTGGCTTGGAGTACTCGGTAAGTTTTATGCTTTAGCATCACTTCGCAGCCGTGTGAGTGAATCTGCCCATGATAGCAATGCTATACCATGAGGCTAATGTAGCTAAAGTGATTTAACTGCTGAAGCACTGTGGGAGGTTGGGTTATTGAATTGGAAATAATCATCAAAATGTTTCCAAGCCTCCCGCGGGTTAGGCAAACCATTTTCAAAACAAGCATGAAATGTTTTGTTCCAATTCGGACGACCCGGTCTATACTTATATGCTGTGCGCATCACATAGTAACCTAGGCTAATAACCGGTATAAAGGAGAACTGACAATGTTTTCAAAAATTGATATCATGGTTAGTAGAGGCCGGTCTATGACCGGGCGAGCGGGGGTGCTCACGAAGTGACCTTCCCCAATCGTACCCAAGTTCCCGAGCCGAGGCAACTTTGGTGATGACGGACACGTGGCCTTTTGGCACCGAGTCAGGGTTTCCTAAATTTTCCAAAACAAAATATTTAGGTGGCGACTCTGTATCTGGCAAAGCAGTCCATGTTTGGCACTTCTTTCAAAAACCTGTTTTTCTCAAAAACGATTTGCCGGATTTGGACTCTTTGGTTCAGACTTAGAACCGTGACTGACGAAAGTCAAGTCCGAGCTGTAGCGAGGTCCCCCGCGGCCCTGTTACAGACACCAAGCTGCAACAAAGCACAAAATAGAGAAAAGGGAGGGTCTCCCAAGGCTGTATACGCACTATGCCACCCCAAATCACCTCAAAACATCAAGGGAGAGACTTAATCGGATCCACGTCAATCACGCATCCCGATGCATGATGGCCAAAGATCCAACTTGTGAAAATCAATATGAAATGAATGCACAAATAAAGCAAGTAAAGCTTAGAACTCCATCATGAATCATCAAGAGCTTTGGCGACCGAGAATTGAGACACGTTCCATCACTTGGAGTATGAAACGCCCCTCGTTCCTCGTGCTCGGATTAACACTTAACCCAAACAATGCAACACGTAAGCATGGCAAACATGCAATATGAACAACCTGACAAGGCTAATGACATGCAACAAGCATATATGCATGATGTGAGGTAACAACCTTGGACAACCTGACAAAATGCAACATGAACATGCAACAACATGTAATGAGGCTAGCATGCGACAACATGCAAAGATGGAGCAAGCATACAACAATATGCAAGACAGGCATGCGACAGCATGCGAAGGGATGGGCTTAAACTAAGGTGGGCAGCTCTCAACTAAGCCCAAATCAGTGGCCATAAGTGATGAATTGATGGCATGAAAAACATGAAATGGCAAGGCAAACATGTATGTCAAGTGGCTCAAGTATTAAGGCACGGAGAGGACAACTCTTAAGCACACTTAAGGAGCAACAAACACGGATGTATGACAATGAGGTAAGCTCTGAAATCTCATGTAAAGTGATGCCAAATCAAATCAACAATGCAAGCATAGCATGTTATGATGCTCAAAGCTCAAAGTAAGCAAGGGGACTTAAGCCAAGGCCATAGAAGGCAAACCCCAAGGGGCCGAGGGGACCTGAAACAGTCCTAGGGCAGGTCCAAACAAGACCAAAACTAAGCTCAAAGCTAGCCAACAAAGGCTAGAACACCAAGCTAAAAAACACGGGGCATGCAAGGCTTTAAATAGGCAATGCACTACACTTATTAGAACCAATCATGGCATTATTAGGACAACATAAAATAGAGTTACATTATGGTATAACAAGACTAAAAATGCATTGAAATGATGAGCCAAAGGCTTAAGCTTAATGGCATGCACAAAAACCCATTCTTGAGGCATAAAGCACAAGCTCTATAAAGCATTCAAAGCATGTCAAATGCAAGTGAACAACAACATTTCCTGGACTGAAATAGCATGTGGAATGAGGGCAAGGCATGCAAACATCACATGTATGGCATGGTAGAGGCCTCAAAACCCAAGACTAGCCTAAGCATTTACACTATAGCTATATAAAACATGAGTGATATGGCCATGACAGCCTAAAACAGTCCTAGAACAGCTCAAAATAAGCATAAAATCATGTTAGAGCAAAGCCAAACGATGCTAGTATGATGAGTCAAAACATCATGCACAAAGGGCTAGTAAACAAGATTTGTTCTACACCTATATGGAGCATGCAAAGAATGATCAAACCAACTATGGATAGGGTCATGACATGCCAAATGATGACCAAATACATGCTGAAACATAAACCAAACAAGCTAACATGACATGGCAAAGCATGGAGCATATGAAGATAGTTTAGGAGGTTTACACTACAAGTGTATCATGCAAGCATGGAGTGACAAAACCAACTCAAAACAGATTCATGGCATAGTAAAACATCACCAAAAACCCACTGAAATGGACTCAACACAAGCTAAGCACACATGCTACTTTGATGAGCTATGGATGAAGTTACATTACACATATAAGATGCATGCAAAATATGACCAAACCAGCCATGGATAGGGCCAAGGAAGGTCCTTGAAGTCACAAAAATAGGCCTGAACCAAGCCTCAAAAATGCATAGAGGGATGGTCCTTTGGAAGGCCAAAAATGCAAGCAAAGAGGAACCAAAAGAGAGGGGACCACCCCCTCTGATTAAGGACCTCAAAACCACACCTTTACAACTGAAAATCCACTGGATTTCAGTGGTAGGAAGGCCAAACCAAGGCTAGCTCGGAGGCCTTAAGGCATGTCTTAAAGCAAAGCCGAACAAAGCATGCAAGAGGGCTACACACCCCTAACAGCAAGATGACCTTAAACAAACTTAAAAAGGACTTAAATACAAGACTTTTTTCAGTTATAAGCAAAGCCTAAATCAATATGCAAAGAGGGCTAAAGCAAAGTGCAAGAAAATGCAAAAATGGAAAAAATACTTACCCTTGAAGACCCTCTTCGAAACCAGCAACTTCAGGGGGTGGAAACTAGTTTTCAGAGCTCAAGAATCCCTCCCAATAAGCTTAGTCCAATAATGGTGGTGTATCTCTATGTGTTGTAGTGTAAAAGTGCAAGGAAATCCAATTTCTAAGCACAAAAAACAAACAATATAGAGAGAAAGAGAGGTTTTTCTCTTCAAAATGGCTGAACCCCTGGCAAAGAGGGAGGCCTCTTGCTTATATAGAGGAATGCAAAGACAAAGCTTCTTCAAGAAGCTTTGCAAGGGCTTCGTCCCTTCATACACGTGTATGGAGGGGAGTAAACAAAAATCCAGCTGGCTCAAAAGATCTGGAGGAAAACCAGCTGAGACAAGGGGGGTGCCGGCCATCATCAATGGCCGACAGTGGCTCACTGATGGCCGGTAGGGCATCACCAATGGCCGGCAGTGCCATGCCATGGCCGACAGTGAACCAAAAGGTCCACTAAGAGAGGACCTAGCCAAGGTCCAAGAAAGGGGCAGAAAGGATACAGGGTCTGGGAAGCTCGAATCGGTGACGTTCTGCGGCGACAGTCGAGTACTCAGCGAGCAATCGAACTAGTTGTTGGGTGTACCTGCAAGCACAACCAAGTCTCGAGGACGGTCAAAAATGGGGTGTCTATAGTTGCCCCTCTTTGACAGAACTCGACAGTCACAAAGTGACGGGAGTGAGTGTCAAAGCCCAGAGACGACCCATTTTTGACAAGGCCGACGGCTCAGACAATCAATCAATATAGGCATGTGGCGATGTGCCCGGAGGCTGGGGCATAATGCAAATGGTATGCAAGATGCAAGAGCATGACTTATAATTATGCCAAGAATGCTGTAATGAAGCAAATCATGCAACAGTTTTAAGCAGGTGAACAACAGTCCTACATATTCCGACAGGAAGGATATAAGAAAATTATGCAAGTCTTACCACATTTCATGCGGAGTGCATATAATACCTGTGCGGCTCGTCTGGTCGTGCCAGCTTCAAATGAACCGTACATACAATATCGTGCCTGAAAGAGAAACAAAACTTAACAGGTACAATTTTGTTAGAAGTGTGCATAACAATGCAATGGAAAGTATGTGACAACGCAAGTGAGGGGATGCATGACAATGCGGGTGGAAGGGGGTGCATAACAATGCGACGCAGGCACGTGCATAACAATGCGATTCGAAACAAGCATAACAATGCGGGAGGTTACCTAAACGCATGTAAGTAAAGTATACGTGGAGACGGATGCAATGTGTAAGCAAGCAAGGTATGAACACATGTAAGTAAAGCATGCAGGAATAACGCAGGCAATGTGTGTGGCAGGAATGAACACATGTAAGTAAAGTATGCAGTAACACATATAATGTGTAACCTCCTATGAGATGCATAAACACATGTAAGTAAAGCATACGTGGAAACGCAAGCAATGTGTATACCAGGAATGAACACATGTAAGTAAAGCATGCGGAATTAACGCAGGCAATGTGTAACCTCCTGTGAGGTGCATAAACACATGTAAGTAAAGCATACGTGGAAACGCATGCAATGTGTAAGCAAGCAAGGTATGGACACATGTAAGTAAAGCATGGGGATTAACGCAGGCAATGTGTAACCTCCTATGAGGTGCATAAACACATGTAAGTAAAGCATACGTGGAAACGCATGCAATGTGTAAGCAAGCAAGGTATGAACACATGTAAGTAAAGCATGCGGGATTAACGCAGGCAATGTGTATGGCAGGAATGAACACATGTAAGTAGAGTATGTAGTAACACATACAATGTGTAACCTCCTGTGAGATGCATAAACACATGTAAGTAAAGCATACGTGGAAACGCAAGCAATGTGTATAGCAGGAAGGTATGAACACATGTAAGTAAAGCATGCGTCGAAACGTATACAATGTGTAACCACCTAAGAATACATATACACATGTAAGTAAAGCATGCGGGATTAACGCAAGCAATGTGTATAACAGGAAATTATGACAAGTCATAATAAGGGAGTGCATAACGATGTGTGACAAGAAAATGCATGACAATGCATGATAGAGAGAATGCATGACAATGCATAATAAGGATAAGGAAATGCATGACAATGCATGTAAGGTGCACGCGATGATGCGTGATGAGGAGAATGCATGACAATGCATGATAGAGGAAACGCATGACAATGCATTTTAGAGATATGCAAAACAATGCATATGAACTAGATGGGTGTTTATTGTAACAGACGAACACTAATTGACACCAACAGAAGAGAAAGATGCTTAATAAAGACATCTTAAAAGGAAACCTCCGGTTCTACCTCCCGGAGGGTTTGGGATGCGTCAAAAGGATACATCTCGTGCGCTTTGATTGGTGTAAACCATCGTATATTGAGGACATGATTCCCGAGTTCCCACAGAGGCGTTTCGAATCAAGTTTTGAGCATTCCTCGGGATTGTTGCGGCTCGGGGACATATACCAAGATCAAATAGGCAAAGAAAGCTGATATGAGGCTGTTGGTCACTAGGGGCAACTACCGGCCATCGCCGGCTATCAGCATACACTACCGGCCATCGACAACAGGCTGCCGGCCACCGATGTGCCCCTGCCGGCCATCGGTGGCAGATTCGGGCAAAAGGGGCTTTTAAGCCGTGGGTCTTTAAATAGGCTCAAAACCAACCCATTTCTTCACAAACCCTTCCATAGAAATCAATTTTCTTCCTTCCTAGGTGTGCCTTCTCTCTAGATTCGCGCGTTCTACGCGTTTCCCAACACCCTATACAACCTTGCATCACTAAGGATTCTTGATTTTCTTCGATTTGAACCGATCAGAAATTGTATCAGAGGCTTCTTTCATCATTTCCCGCATTCAAGGATCATTTCCCCCGATCTTCTCTCGAGGTTAGTTCACTTTCCTGGGTTTTTCAACTTTCCTTGAATTTTCTCTCTCTTAGGGTTTGAGTTTATTCAAAATTTCAACATTTCGCTCATTTTTGCTCATTTTTGTGTCATTCTTTTGCATCCATTTCAGATGGCTGACGATGTGCCTCATGGCGAGGGCTCCCCCGCACTTCCTCTAGTAGAGTTAGCGGCAGAGTTTGCGGCTGAGCCAGAGGTTGAGCCTCAGCCGTTACCATTGGACGTACGTCCCTTCGACCCCGCAGTGTACCATCTGGAGACTCACATCATTTCGGTGGCGGGAGGCATCCATACTTTTACCGATTTTGATGAGGACGTACCGGACGACCTCTTATTGAGAGAACCGATGTCTCACTTGTCGGCCATTGCCGTGGAGGTACCATCTCTGCTTTTCTGTAATATTACTTTCGATCACCTATATTTCTTACGCTGTTTCGATCTGATTACATCACATGCTTTGATCTGATTGTATTTCATACATTGCTGATCTGCACTTGACTGTACTTTACATATCACGGCCTTGTATGTACTATACACAACCGCATCTCATGCGTCACTACTCTAGATTCGAATGCATCTTTGACATATCACTGCTCTGGATGCAACTGTATTTTCAATACATCACTGATCTGATCTGAACTGTATTTTCAATACACTGCTGACCTGATTTGAACTGTACTTTACACATCACTGCCCTATATGTACTATACACAACCGCATCTCATGCGTCACTACTCTGGATTCGAATGCATCTTTGGCACATCACTGCTCTGGATGCAACTATATTTTCAATACATCACTGATCTGATTTGAACTGTATTTTCAATACACCGCTGACCTGATTTGAACTGTACTTTACACATCACTGCCCTGTATGTACTGTACACAACCACATCTCATGCGTCACTACTCTAGATTCGAATGCATCTTTGACACATCACTGCTCTGGATGCAACTATATTTTCAATACATCACTGATCTGATCTGAACAATATTTTTAATACACTACTGACCTAATTTGAACTGTACTTTACACATCATTGCCCTGTATGTACTGTACACAACCGCATCTTATACGTCACTACTCTAGATTTAAATGCATCTTTGACACATCACTGCTCTGGATGCAACTGTATTTTCAATTCATCACTGATCTGATCTGAACTATATTTTCAACAGGAGGGATCTCGCTCCTTCCGAGGCTACGACGCTACGACCGCTCGAGATTGGTACGATGTGCTCCCCGCGGGGGTCCGCCGAATTGTCAATGAGACCGGCTTCGGTATATTTTGCTGCAGCCTGACGCGGGTTACAGCGAGTCGCCCTCTCCTGGGGGCTCTTGTGGAGAGGTGGTGGGACACCACCAATTCCTTCCATTTTTCCACAGCAGGGGAGATGACCATGACTCCTTTTGATTTTGCTATGATCACCGGTCTGGACGTGGGAGGTGATCCGATTCCCCTAGATCCCGAAATGAGGGAGTGGGTGGTTGTATGGGATGTGTTGCTTGGAACACGTCCACCTCTTGCTCGAGCAGGTATGGTTAGATACTCTTGGTTTGAGGAGCAGTTTCGCGGGGAGGATCCTGAGACCGATGAGGGAGTGGAGCAGTACGCCAGGGGCTCCCTCTTGTTCCTTTTTGGTACCACCTTGTTTTCGAACAGGTGGAATACCGTGGGTTTGTACTTCTTGAGCGCCCTGGTGGTGCTTCCGCGGATCCGCTCCTACAACTGGGGCGCAGTCGGCCTCACCACTCTTTATGGATAAATGAGCTCCATTTCTCGGATGCGTGGGAGGGTGGTTAGAGGCTACTGGCGAGCTTGGGAGGTGCACAACCTAATTTCCCTTTTCATTACTTTGCTTAGCATTTGTACGTTTTGCTTTGTTCAACATTTGGACTCTCCGTACTTACTGTCACATTGTATGTTTTCTGCTTTGCATTTTCTGTACACCATACATGCTGCACACTGCACGCCATACACTGCACACAGGATCTAATGTCCGCTTTTCTAAGCTTGCATCTGTTATGTATTGTACTGCATTTTGTATTCTGCTTTTTGCATTCTTGTTCATACGCTGTACTGATCACATCTATTCAACAGCTTTGGGTATATGCATACTTCCCGCCGCTTGCTCCAGATTCGGTGGAGGAGACTGCAGTGACGGTCCCATTCTCTGATGTATATGATGGTCTGCTCTGTCGTAGGACTCGGGAGAGCTTCATGTTCTTCCGGCAGTATTTTGACACAGTTGCGGTGCGTGAGGTAAGTCTGCAATAAGATTATTTCAATTAACCTAATGCACCTGCCTTAGTTATTTGACGACTGATCATCTTGTTGGTTCTCTTTCTCAGATTACATGGCGACCATGGGAGGTGATTCCGTCAGGACTCCAGGATCAGTATCGCATTGCCGCACACTGCATTGGTCTGATACATTGTTCCCATACACCACTCACGGCATACATTCACTGCAAATCATTCACTATTCACAATACATCATTTTTCTTTGCATCTGATACATTTTGATTACTAATGCATTTTGGTGGATCGTCCCTCCTTCAGATTCCTTTCTTGCCGCCAGGCCCATCGGGTGTTCCAACAGGAGCAGGGGTGGGCCCTTCAGCACCTCCTCGAGTAGCAGGGGGAGTAGGACGAGGGACTAGTTCACGGGGCCTGCCCCTGATGATGATGAGTCTGACGAGGAGGTAATGAGTCCGTAGTCAGATTCAGAGTCAGATGCTGACGGTGGAGGTCCTGGACCTTCGTCCAGGAAGAGGACCAGGACGGATTCCCGCACTTGAGGCCACTAGCGCTGATCTAGACATTTTGCTACTTCAGATGCTGATAATCTTTTGTTTTATTTTCCTTTTTACTAGTAGTTTTGCACATTGTACTACGTTAGGCAGATTTGGTTTAAAACCAATCTCTTTTATGAAAAAAAACTATGACGGAATGAAAACAACCTTTTTGTTGAAAAATTGTTTCGTTTGTACATGCATCGCATCGTATCGCATTACTTTACACTACAATGTAAATGAAATTGAAGTTTTTGTTTTGAAAACCAAACGCTCAAATTGCACTAATCAGGTAGTGAATTGACTAATAACAAAACAACTCGATAAACAAAACAAAGCCTAGCAAGTTACAACTCGATAAGCAAATTGTAACAACTCGATAAATGAAAGGAAGATAATTACAACCTAACACAGAAAAAAAAAAAAGCCTTAAACAAGACACGACAAAGTTCAACAGGACAAAACAAGACCTTGAAAGACACAAGGGATAGGACTCCACTGCAACGGACAACTGGGTCTTCAGTGAGGGAGCCAATGAGCAAGAGGGAAGTACTGTCGGCCATCAATGGAGCCCTGCCGGCCATCGGTGTGACACTGCCGGCCACTGATGAGCCACTGCCGGCCATCGATGGCAGACTCTCCGAAATGACGACATCTGTCCTCCACTCACTTCCTTATCTTCTATATGAGTTCCAGCTTCGGGATTCTCTTCATTTAAGCTCAAATTTGCACCAAATGGAAGCACTCCTTGCCCAAAACTTCACAAATTGGATCGCTTCTCTAGATAGCTCGGAAAAGTTGAACTTCCGGGGCTTTGGCTTGAATGCACTATTCACGCTGGGCCGTACTCCGCTGCATCTTCCTTTCCTCCATGCCGCGACAAGGTTTTGGAATCCGGTAACACATGTCTTTAGCTTTAGCGGGGAAGAGATGTGTTCTACCTTCGAGGATTTCCAAGCTTTGATGGAATCCGAGCGTAACGAGGAAATCTTGCCTCAACTCCGATTTGGCCACGTCCAAGCCCCAGGACAAATGTGCGGCCTCACTTTGCATGATGCTCAATCATTGATTCATGATGGGGAGTTGGACATCCCAAGCTTGGTTTGTCGATTTTTTGATGCTGGCAACCGCGACGACCATTATTAGCAGGGCTATTGGCGACACGCGGTTTGCCTATGCTTGCTATCTCATTTCTTGCTTGCCCCAGGCTCCAGAGGATTCAGTGTCCGGTTGATCGAGGTTGCCCAAGGTTTGAAGGAGGGCAAGAGCTGCATTGCCATGACATTGGCTGAAACATTGATGGGCTTAGACGCTTTTCATCGTCGGGAGACAGCTAGGCTTGCAGGGAGTCCACTACTATTGCAGGTAACGTTTCCCACCCAATCTCACATATGTATTACTCATATCACTTGGCCCTCAGACTCGGTTTTTCTCACAAAACCCTTTTCTTACTTTTCTCTCATCGTACATCTCTCTATTCTTTATTCTCTCATTTTTCATCCCTCCCCAGGTGTGGTTAATGGATAAGTTACAGATTGTGGAGTCCTGCCCAGCATACTCAGCTCGCGGCTACTTTTTTCGACAATGCCTGGTCGATGCCCTGGATGAGGGGTGGTAGTACAACTGGATGTGCAGTTTGTCTTCAAACCTCATCCCTTGGCGCTGCCCTTGGCTCAATCTATCAGCAATGAGTTATAACATGACCCGTCAACCTGGGATTCAATTGATTGGCATGACACACCGTGGCCTTGTTTGGGAACATGCTAATTTAGTAACTTTTTGACTATTTGGCTAAAATATGAGCTAAAAAAAACTAGTATGTTTGGGATGACTTTTTGGCTTTTTACGAAAAGATGTGCAAAAAGTAGAGAGAAAAGAAAATCTTTGACTTTTTGGTATGGGTTGTTGGCTTTTTGACTTTTTTAGTAACTTTTTAGCTTTTTGGCTAAATGGGTTAGTTCCCAAATGAGGCCTGTGTCTTCTATTTTCCATTTCGGTTCCGGCGCCAGTTCGGACATGATCAGACTTGCCCGCCAGAGGGGATAGAGTACCCTGCTGCATTCCCGGTTCGAGGCGCACAGCTTGCCCGGTATGTTGCAGCATGGAGGACTAGAGAGCTCCTGACCCCTGCTTCCATTTTCAGTTGCACTTTGTCTGATGAGTGCTTGGATTGGCTCAATGAAGAGGCACAGGAAGGGCCCACTTTGGCATTAGAGGCTTCGATCAGCTCTGGGAGGGGGCGTAGGAACACCTGACTTATCTATGCCCCGGATTTATTGCTTTATTAGTACTTTCAAGTTTTCTTATGAATGTAATAAAATGCAACTTCAATTTGTATGCAAGAGTAGGAGAACTCTGTATTAAAATCAATGAAATTGAAGGTTGTTGGTACTGAAAATTTTCTGCTTTGGTCCAAAAATGGTTTAAGTTGTAAAAAGATTAATTTTGAACAAAGTCAACTTTTATTAAAACTTTTCAAAACCATTTTCGATATGGATCAGAACTGGACACGCCTGAAATCTATCACTGAGATGCACAACCCCGGATCCTAGCAACTGGAAAGTTGCCTCTAGTCTGAATAGTACCGCGGCACTGCACAGCAATGGAAAGTTGCCCTTAGTCTGAAGAGCACTGCACCGGATATCATAACCGAACTCTTGAATGCTGAATAGACAAAGATGGCCGAGATGATCAAATGGACAAAGTTGATCGGGGAAAAGTTTATGGCTGAACTTCAGGATGAAATTGCCTACGTATCCCAAAGATGGGAATCAAGCCTTACGTAGTTCAAGCTCGGGTTCACTCGAGTATTTTCACTCTCCTTTTACGCTCTAACTTTTGCCAAGGCCGCCTTTGGCGGGTTTTCAACCTTGCGAGCTTAGTTTTTATAATTTCAAATTTTTTCAATGCTCTAACTTTTACCTAGGTCGCCCTTCTGGGTTTTCGGCCTAGCGAGCCTCTCAGGGGTAATATTTCTTCAACTTGTCCATGTTGATCGGTTGTGAGAACTCTAGACCATCTAGGTTCATCAGAACCACAGCTCTACCTGACCAAATAGACTTAATGATGTAGGGACCAGTCCAATTGGGTCTGAACTTGCCCCTTGGGTCGTGGATGGGAGCTCAGTTGTCCTTGAGCACCAATTCTCCTTCTTTTAGATTCCTAGACTTAACTTTCTTGTTAAAAGCCCTGGCAATTCTGCGCTGATAACCTTGAACATGGTACAGTGCTTTCAGTCTGCACTCGTCAAAGAGCATGAGTTCTTCAAATCTGCTCTATTACCAATCTGCTTCGGCTATCTGACACTCAGCCAGCACTCGCAAAGACGGAACCTCAATTTCAATAGGTAGAATGGCCTTCATCCCATAAACTAATGAATACGGAGTCGCCCCAGTAGAAGTCCTAATTGACGTCCGGTAACCCCACAGAGCAAACGACAGCTTATCTGGCCAATCCCGGTAGGTTTCCACCATTTTCTGTAGTATGTGCTTGATATTCTTGTTGGCGGCCTCGACCGCTCCATTGGTTTGCGGCCGATAGGTGGATGACTTATGAAAAGCCACATTGTATTTTTCCAACAAATCAATCACTTCCTTCTTGAAGTGGGAACCATTATCTGAAATAATTTCGTTCAGAATCCCGTAGCAACAGATGATGTTGTTCCTGATAAACTTTGCAACGTGCGAAGCCTTCAACACCGCATAAGATTGGGCGTCGACCCACTTTGTAAAATAATATATCGCATCGATTCCCTAAACTAAAAATGGCCATGGCGAAGTCATGTTGTACAGCTTCGACGGCGGGATGTTCATGCGGTTCACATGGATCTGACATTTGTAGCATCGCCGAACAAAGCTGATACAATCCTCTTCCATGGTAGACCAATAGTAACCCTGTCTGAGGATCTTCCGAGCTAACATTACCCCGTTCATATGTGCCCCACATTCTCCTCCGTGGATGGCCTCCATTAGGCGCTTCGATTCTTCGGCTTCCACACACAGCTTATGCATTCCCAGATGACCTTTTTTATACAATTTACCCCTGCAGATGATGAACTGAACGACTATTCTTCTGATTGCCCTTTTATCCTTGACATTTGCCCCTGGCGGATATGCTTCCTTCTCTAAGAAATTCCAAATGTCGTAATACCAGGGGTTCTCGTCCTGAACCTCATCTATGGCAGCAATTGATTCGTATGCCGGCGCAAACTTTTGGTCAATGATGATCGGGCACATCCGGACTCCGAAAGGGATGTCTATCATGGAAGATAGAGTTGCTAGTGAATTTGCGAACCTATTGTTCTCTCTTACTAGATGACCAAAGTTTAGCTTCTCAAATCGAGGAATTAACAAGTCCGAGGTCTGGTGATACATTATCATCCTTTTTTCTTTGACTTTCTAGTCTCCTTTTGCTTGAGACACAACAAGGTTCGAGTCCTCGATGACGTCTAATCGTTTTGCCCCTAGTTCCAGGGTTGCTTCTAGACCGGCAATACATGCCTCATATTCTGCTTCGTTGTTTGAGACTTTGAACCGGAGTTTGAAGGCTAGAGGGATACGGGAATTGTCGGGTGCTATCAGCAACACCCCTATCCCATACCCGTACTGGTTTAACGCTCTGTCAAAATACATCGTCCAAGTTTCGTCTTCGATATGTAAAATGGTCTCATCTGGATATAAGTACTCGACTGCTTCACCCCCTTCCATCGGATGATTAGCTAAAAATTCCACTATTGCTCTTCCCTTGACTGACTTGCGCGTCACATATTTCAGATTGAATTCGAAAAGCAACAGCAACCAACGAGCTAGCCTACCCGTAAGTGCCAGTTTCTCGAAAAGATATTTGATGGGGTCCAGTCGTGGAACCAACATTACGGAGTGAGCTAACAGGTAGTGCCGTAGCTTCCTGGTAGCCCATACCAAGGCTAAGCAAGCCTTCTCCAACGGTGTGTAGCGAGTCTCATACTCTAACATCTTCTTGCTCAGATAGTAGATGGCTCTCTCCACTTTGTCCTCTGATTCTTGCGCGAGCATACAGCTCATTGTACTCTCAGTTACTGAAAGGTACAATATCAACGGTCTCCCCGGTTCTGGCGGTGACAACACGGGTGGGTTCTGTAAGTATTCTTTGATTTGTTCAAAATCAGCTTGGCATCGACCGTTCCATTGAAATTTCTTTCCTTTCTTTAGGAGGCCAAAAAGTGGTTCACAAGTCAAGGTTAATTTTGAGATAAACCGCCTTATGAATTGCACTTTACCCAGAAAGTCTCGCATCTCCTTTTCAGTCCTTGGTGGTGGCATTTCTAGGATGGCCTTGATTTTGGAAGGGTCAACTTCGATATCTCTTTATGTAATCAGAAATCCCAACATTTTCCCTGCTGTAACACCAAACGTACACGTCTGAGGATTCAACCGCAACCGAAATTCTCTGATCCTTTGAAAGAACTTTTGCAAGGCGGTGTAGTGGCCCTCTCTTTCTTTGGATTTGACAATCATGTTGTCCACGTACACCTCAACCTCTTTGTGGATCATGTCATGCAATATTGTGGTTGCGACCCATTGATATGTAGCTCCAGCATTCTTCAACTCAAACGGCATCACTCTATAGCAGTAAGTCCCCCACGGGGTGGTGAAAGCAGTCTTTTCCCGATCTTCGGGTGCCATCACTATCTGATTGTAGCCTGAGAAGCCATCCATGAATGAAAGTAACACATGCCCCGCTGTGAAATCCACCAACTCGTCGATATACGGCAAGGAAAAGTCGTCCTTCAGACTAGCTCTGTTGAAATCCCTGAAATCCACGCATACCCTAATCCTGCCATCCTTCTTCGGCATCGGAACAATGTTGGCCAACCAAGTCGGGTATTCGAATACCAACAGGAACCCTACGTCAATTTGCTTGGTGACCTCTTCCTTAATCTTGATGGCCCAGTTAGAGCGGATTCTTCTGAGTTTTTGCCTGATGGGTCGGGCCTCGGGGTCAAAAGCGATCCGGTGCTGTATAATCTCAGGATCGATTCCAGGCATGTCTT
>NW_021026377.1:0-106197 GCF_004153795.1 Camellia sinensis
GGTGCTTGTCAGCTAGTTTTCGAGTCTCCCGGTTGCGCGCTTTGCCTCCCGAACTTTCGTCTTGCATCCGTTTTGGTTTGTTTTTGGTACAAACCTTGTTTTTCCTGTTTGGAAGGAGGTACAAGGGTGGGAGACCAGCATTTCCCCTTGGAGATCACTTTTCCTCCTGCCAGTCGGTTTTCTGGTTTGACAACTGGTCTCCCTGATCTTTGGACCATCAAAAGTGGTCGGCCACCACACCATTTGTTTGTTTTCATCCTCTGGACCCTCTCCCACCATGGCCGACTAGTTTTTACTCTGGGGGACCACTTAAAGTGGTCGGCCGACCACTTAAGTAGCTGGCCGACCACTTTAAGTGGTCGGATGCTTTTTGTTACCTTTTTGGAGATATTTTCCTCCAGCTGGCACAGTTGGAGGGCACTGAGACCATCCTCTATACACGTGTATGGAGGGATTGCCTTGGCCCTTAGCTTCTTGGAGAAGCTTTGGCTTTTTGTTTCTATAAGAGGGAGGCTCCTCCTCCTTCCTCTAGGTTTAGAAAAATTGCCTTGAGAGTTATAGATACACTTTTGTATCTATCTTGCCCTTTACTTCATTTTTGTGCTTCAAAAGTGTAGTTTTGTCTTACATTTGAACACAAACACACTCAAACACCATACCTTTGTTGCTGAGTCTTCTTGAGGTTGTTTTGGTGCTTTTGGACTAGTTTTGATCCAAAAAGTGTGCTGGAGTTGCAGTCTTGAAGAGGTGCTACAAGGGTGAGTTTCTAACCCTTAAATCCCCCATTCTTGCTTAAGCTTTTAGCCATATTTGCATGTTGTTTTAAGCTTAACTCTTAACTACAAAAAGTTCTAAATTTTGGTGCTTAAGACCTTTGTTTAAGGTCACTTTTGTGTTTGGGGTTGTTTACCCCCTCTTAGGCCTTGTTTGGCCTTGATTTTGTGCCTTCTTTGTGAGCTCTTGGGACCACCTTGTTTTGGACTTCTCACCACTGAAATCTAGAGGGATTTCAGTGGTGGGGATGGTGTTTTAAGGTCCCAAAAAGGAGAGGGTCATCCCCTCTCCTTGTGTCTTCAATACTTGCCTTGAATACCTCATGTGTGAGCATGTTTGTTAAGCTTATGTTGGCCATATCTTAGCTTGTATTTGGGGTTATTTTACTGTGGCATAACTCTTTTTTTACTTGGTTTGGTGACTCTACGCATGGTTTATACACTTGTAGTGTAAATCTCATAAAATAGCTTTGTATGCTTCATGAAGTAGCATGTGATTCTAGCTTGTTTCGTGTCCATTTCAGCATGTTCTTGTGCTTATTTTACCATGTCATACCTCTGTTAGGGTTTGGTTTGGTTGGCCTTTGCATGCTCCATGCACTTGTAGTGTAATTCCATGAAATAGCCTAACATGCATCATGCTTTAACATGTCATTCTAGCATTCTTTTGGCTTAACTTCAAGAAGCTTTTGTTCATGTTTTAAAATGTTTAAGGTCTGATTTTGGTTGTTTTGGCCATGTATGCCTTGCTTTGTATAGCCTTGGTTCAATCTAGCTTGTTAGCTTTGTGCATTAAGTCCACTAGCATGCATTACTTGGACTATTTGAATGATTTGGCATCATTTATTATGTGATTTCAGTCCATGTTTCATGGTCATGCACTTGCATTTTTTGCTCATTCAATGCGTTGGAGGGTTTGCCCTCTTTATGCCTTAACATGAACCATTGCGTATGCCTTCATGCCGTTGCTTGCGAGCTATCATTTCGATGTGTTTTTGGGGTTATTTTGCCATGATATAACTCTGAATTTTGCTGGTTAAGTCATCCCTTGCTTGGTCCTAATAGGTGTAGTGTAATCCACCTTATTTGCCTTGTATGCATCATGCCTTATGCCCTTCATGCTAGCTTGTTTTGGCTCCCTTCCATGCATGTTTTAGTCTCATTTTGACATATTCTAGGACTGTTTTAGGTTGCCTTGGTCACATGCTTCATGCTTTGTATAGATGTAGTGCAATTGGCCTTGCTAGCTTTGTGTTTTGATGACTCATGCATGCTATCTTTGAGCTATTTAGGTGATTTGGCATCATTTAATACTTTATTTCAGAGCTTATAGCATTGCCATGTTCCCACTTCTTTCATGCTTTGAATGCCTTTAAGTGTTGTGCACTGTTGCCTTACTTGTGGCCTAGCATGTATGCCATCTTGCCTAGGTATTTGGGCCTCCATCTTAGCATGTTATGTCTTTGTCTTGACCCATTTTAGCTCTGTCCATGGTTGTTTCATGCCTTTGTGTCATGTATTGCATGCCTCCTTTGTAGTCCTCTTTGCTAGTTTCATGCTTTAAGGACCTTTGCATGCCATGCTTGCTTTGTTTGAATGATTTGGCATCATTTCTCACTTAATTTTAGTGCACTTAGTGTTGTTACACTTCCGCTTTGATCACTCTTTGAGCACTCTTGAGAGTTGTGCTCTTAGGCCTTGTTGATGGGCCATTGCATTGTGCATGCTCGTATGTGCTTTATGTGCCTTAATTTTATCACCATTGGCCACTGATTTGGGCATGACTGAGGTCTACCCCCTTTTTGGTTTAAGTCCATTTAGAATGTTTATTTGCATGTTGCTTGCATGCTTAACTTACATTGCATTGAGGATGCCATGTTGTTCATTGCATTGAGTATGCCATCTTACCTGGCATTGTGTATTCCATATGGTTATTTGCATTGTATATGCCAAGTTGTTTCTTTGCGTTGAGTTTGCATGATCCTAACATTGCTAAGTTGCCCTTGCAGCATTGCATTGTGCATGCATGCATTAACATTGTTCGCATGTCATTAGCTTTGTTAAGTTGATCATGTCATATTTCATTGAGTATGCTAAGTTATTGTTTGCATTGAGCATGCCATGTTATGTGTTGCATTGTTGTTTACTGTTAATCTGAGCACGAGAAACGAGGGACGTTTCATACTTAAAGTGATGAAACATGTCTCAATTCTCGGTCGCCGACGCTTGCCTCAATTCTCGATCGCCGACTCTCTTGATCATGCATGATAGAGTTTTAGGCCTTTTGTGTTTAGTTGTGCATTCATTTTCATATTGAATTGTGCAACGTCGCCTCTCGGCCATTACGCATTAAAATGCGCTACTGGTGGCCCGAGGGTCGAGAACCACACTCCCTTGCGTTCATGACATGATAGGGAAGATGGTTGTGCACACATATCTTGCAAATACATTACCATGCCCTTTCTTACTCTCTGTTGCAACAAATTGCAGTTCAACAGCAACAACTGGTCGGCCAGCCAGAAAAACTAGCTGGCCGACCACTTTTTCTAGTTTTCTACCAGAAAAGTGGTCGACAGGTGGCTGGGGAGACCAAAAGTGGTCGGCCACCCTCCCACAGGTCTCCCAAGGTAGAGTTTCGGCTTTCTGGAGCTTGGTGCAAGTTTCTGAGGACAATTGAAAACAGAGGCAAATCGGGGCATCGCATTGGATTTCCAAACGAGGCGACCGGACTTGCATGCATTCCTTTCCCTCTGAAGCACCTGATTTACTGCTTTCCTTAGCTTTCATGCTTAGATAGCTAGCTTTTGCTTTGGGTTGTACCTTTAATAGTTAATGCGTTAGCTATTTCAATTTGTTTTGTAATAATTAGTTAATTAATTGTGTTATAATAATTAGTTCAATTTGCTTAGATTAGCTAGTTAGCTTCTTATTTGGTCCCGCCGTCGAGAGGGCGTATTGTTGTAATAAGCGTGCGTGTGTGTGATGCATGTCTTCCAACCCCCATTTCTTTCTTCCTTTTACTTAACCGCTTACAATGGTTAGATTTAGGGCATATTTCAATTAGCATACCTTATGCTATGCATGTGTGCATTGTCTTGCATGCACCGGGCTCGGTGCATCATACTAACTGCATTGTATTTCAATTCCAATTTGAATACATGTATCAAGTTGCATTTCACATGACACTCTTAGAATAGCCGAGCCTATTTTAGTAGCATTCTCACATGTGTTGCATTAGCCATCTTGACATGAACTAGGATCATGCATGATTTCTAACTAGTTCTCTGTTTTGGCTCGGAGTACACTGTAAATGTTTACGCTTTAGCATACTGCATGTGTGTTAATGTTGCCATGAAAGCATGCTTGCCATGAGGCTAACTGTTTATGTGATATAACTGCCTGAATGCCTGTGGGTGAAGGTTGGATTACTTAAGTTGGAACAATTCATTAAAATCCCGAATTTAGCCTACTTGCGAGTAGCAAACTTCAAACCATTTTCAAACAAATGAATATGCAATGTTTTGTTCCAAATTAGGCGATCTAGTCTATATTTGTGTGTTATGCGCATCACATAGTAATTCTAGCAAATTAACCGGAATAAGAGCACATGTGTTTTCAAAAAAAAAAAATCATGTTTAGTACATGCCGATCTTTGATCGGGCGAGCGGGGGTGCTCATTGCATGACCTTCCCCTCTCGTACCCAAGTTCCCGAGCCGAGGCAACTTTGGTGATGATGGACACGTGGCCTTCGGCACGAGTCAGGGTTTTCTAAATTCTCCTAAAATAAAATATTTAGGTGGCGACTCTGTATCTGGCAAAGCAGTCCATGTTTGACACTTCTTTATTAAAAATTAGTTTTTCAAAACGATTTGTCGGATTTGGACTCTTTGGTGATTTATCGGTCTCACATCGCACATTGTGAGATTGGATTCAGAACCGTGACATTTGAGTCCGAACTGTAGTAGCTCGGAACTAAACGGGATTCGGCGCCCCCAGCGCGCGCGGATGTCGGAGAGTTCCCGGGAGCGCGTCTATAATGCACTGATCAAGTTAATCACAAGTGGAGTGCTGTGAAAATGTATGTACATGTATATTTGTTGGTTTAAGAATAAAATATATGTTAGGGTATTATACTTGAAACCTTTACTTTTCATTGCATTTAAGTAGAAATGTGCAAAATCTGGGTAGTAAAATCTCAATTACAATCTTACTATCTATAGCGATCCCGGTTTTCCCTTTCTTTAGTTATTGTATTCCGAACTCGGTTCCGTGGAATTGGTTGTTGTGTATGCCGTGTTGTCATCCTTTAATTCCATATATTTGAGTTTTAGGATGTGTTGGGCAGGGTTGTTACAGATTGGTTGAGTTTGAGTTTCAAACCTTGTTGCCCAGTTTTCAGATGATCCGCTCGAGCGGGTCTTTTTGCGCTCGAGCGGGGTTTACACACTCTCAGCATTTCGTGCCTCTGCAAAACTTTCGCAGGTGTGTTTTTCACGCTCGAGCGGATTTTCTTACGCTCGAGCGGGTCGCGCTCGAGCGGGTATCTTGGTGCTCGAGCGGGTAGTTCATTGTCTGTAAAAGTATTGGAAAGGGGAAATCTACGCTCGAGCGGCTTTCCCTTTGCGCTCGAGCGGGTGTGTTTTGTAGTTGTGTCTTGGCGTTCGAGTGGGTCCAATTTTTGGTGCTCGACGCTCGAGCGTCCTATTCTCCGCTCAAGCGGGTCATACGTATATCAGATATCAGCTGGGTCTTTTTAGATCACTTTTTAACTTCCACTCTCTCTCTTACTTTTCCAAAAACCCATTTTTGAGAGCCTCTCTCTCTACATTTCACCTTCTCTCTAGGGATTGATCTATCTTGAGTGATCTACTCCCTTAGTGTCTTTACAAAAAGTGTATAGCTTGGTTTGGGCTTCCTTTTGATCCGAAATTTTCTTGGATTGGAGTACTTCGAGATTTCTCCATTATCTCCATTGAGTTTCATCTCTGGAGGTAGGGATTCCTACTCATTCTTATGTGCTTTAACATAGATGTTGAGCTTTTTGTATAAATGGTTTGATTTGGGTAATTTTGGGTGTTAGGGTTTCAAAGGTATGAAAAAGGGGTTTTATTATTTTGACTCATAAATATGTAATTTGGGTCTTAAAATGACGGTATTGTTGTTGGTTGTTGATATTTGTGCCTTTGGGCCAAAGTTGAGAAAGAGGGAAGAAAACCCTAATTTTTGTTATAAATTAATTTATACAATTAATTTGGGAATGTTATGGAAATATGAAATTGAGTTGAAGAATATGAAATTGACTCATTATGAGGTAGAATGGTGAAGTTGGAATTATTAATCACTCACCTTGGAAATTGTTGGTAACTTATCTGTTGGATGAAATTATTATCTGTTTAGAAATAATTGCTTTGGGCTACCGGTGGAGGGTAGTCTTGTTTGTTGTAGACAATGCATGATGATTAGGCAAACTAAAACTAATCAATTGAGTATGCCATCGAATATGGCGGTTGATATAATGCATGAATTTTGTGTATTGATTTGATTATGTATATGATATGTTGTGTGGGAGGAGATAGGGGATGTACTCCACGGTTTAGGGGAAGATAGGAGATGGACCTCTAAACCGGTTACTGTTTGGGAGGAGATAGGGGATGGACTCCATTGATACAACACTAAAATGTGTATCATTTGTGAAGTATGGAAGTGTTTTTGTTTGAAATTGATACAACACTAAAATGTGTATCATTTGTGAAGTATGGAAGTGTTGTTACGTGTTATTGATACAACACCAAAATGTGTATCTGTTATGAAGTGTGAAATGTTTAACATGAGTTATTATCTCACCTGAAATAGAAATACTGTTGATATGAGATGTGATCTCAATCAAATTGTTTGGCCAGATTCTGAGCCATAGTTATGAATTAAGAATTGGATAAGAAATGGAAAACAGAATGAAACATGGTCACTTTTGTCATGTAATTGAAACGGATCATGAATTGATTCGTGTGAGTTAAACATTTATCAACTGCCAATGTTTTAGTTATTGCTCATGTTATGTTTAGCATATCTCTACTGGGCGTTGGCTCACCCTATATGGGACATCATTTTCAGGTACCGGTAGCATGCCACCTCCAAGGATGTAGCTTGAGAGGCTTAGTGGCTGGGACATCTTTTGTGATTACATTTATGTATTACATATCAAGCCAAGGGCTTATTTTGTGATTCGAGTTAGTACTCCTTTTTGTAACCAAGTGTTGACTTGGAAAGTTGTAAGCCCATAGGGCATTTACTTTTGCTGTTAACATGTAATACATTATGTAATGAATACTCTGATGGAATGTAATTATGCTTTATTTTCTTATGTCTAAGCATGCCAATATTGTTTGATTTTATGGGTTTATTTTGAGGGCGTTACACTATCTCTGTTGCCAAATTTAATATAAGATAAGTAAGTTCATTAAGAATTAAGTATATGCTCGCAAACCACTCCCAAATTTCATGATAATTTAAAGACCCAATTTTTGGATAGCTTTCAACATGTAAATTACGAAGCTCCCTGTTTAGGTGTCTTCTTATATTTGATGCTTATGGGTGTGATGTGAATTGTTCTTATTCTTTATCTTGTATCACTGCATTAGGTAAAATTTTTTCTTGGCTGGAATAGTTCTATTTCCCTCCTAGGCACACAAACAAACCCTCTTTCCTTCCCTCTCTTAAGCCAAGAATGCTCCATTTGATTGTGTGTGTGTGTGAGGTGTTTGTTAAAAGCTGTAAGCTTGTGGCAACTATGTGCTTAACTGTTATTGATTGTCTTCATAATTATTGACTTGCTTGATTGCTTGATTGAACAGATACGTTAAAATAGGAATTAAACCTGTCTGATTTGCTAATTTTAACAAGTTAGAAATCAACAAGTTGATAGGAATTAGAGCCTAATTCACATTAGTATAATTGAGATTATTTAATGTAGAGGATTAATTTATTTGGATAGAAAGAGTTTTTATTTTTTATTTTATTTAATTTAATTGGAACCTCAATTTAACAAACTAATTGAAAAAAACTAAATAATAAAGTGTATTTTTACTCATCTGGAATCCATCAACATAGACTCTGAGAGAGAGAGAGAGAACATCTGGAATCCATAAACATAGACTCTGAGAAAGAGAGAGAGAGAGAGAGAGAGAGAGTGCTTGGTTGCCTAAGTGTAGTCATTTTTTTTTTTCACAAACCAAACAAATCCACGTAGAAAGAGAGAGAATAAGAGGAAGAGTGCGTTTAAGCTCATAGAAGAGAAATTGAAGAAGAAGAAGAGAAACCTTAAGAAAAGCTAGAATTTCGGTCTTGAAGCATCAATTAAGGTAAGAAATCATTCCAAATTCTTGATATTGAAGCTCTATTACACATCTTCTTCCAAGATATAAGTTTAAATTAATTGAGTTTGTCTTTAAATAGGAGATTAGCTCTTGTAATTGAGAACTTAGGGCATGCATGTTAAAAATTTGAGGAATTGATCAATTTAACTCATAATCCTTACATGCATGACTTATTTTCAAGAGAACGGTGATTCTAAACTTAGTTTCAAACATGAGTCATAGAGTTTGAGAAGAGATTAATCATGAATTAAAGCTTAGGTTCATGAAAATGGAGATTTCATGTAACTAAGTTTTAAATAGAGGATTTGAACTCAAAAATGTAAAGTTATGGGATTATATTTGAATTCAAGAGTTTGATTTATTTTGCATGAAAATTAAGTTTACATTGAAAGTTTGATCTTTATTTCAAGTTAAATATTGAACTTCAACAAGGTCTTAATCAAAGCCTTAACCAGTACATACAAGAAAAATCAAAGCAACGTAGCAAATAATGGTCCTCATCATTTATTATGTGCAACTTGGCGTTAATGTAGTTGCATGCTTCGTGACTATTTAAATTTAAATCTTAATCGTTAAATTCAACATGTTTTTAAGAGTTTTGGGCCTTGATTTGGAATTGAAATTGCAAAATGTACATAGTTATGAGTTTCTGATTCAGTACTTTAAACATGACTGAATAATTGTAATTTAATGTGTATGAGCCTAATTTAAGTTTGATTGTGTAATTAGCCAATTGGGTTTCTTCCAAATTTAAGTCATACCATGCATGTGTCACATTTGAATAGTTTAATCTTTTGAATAAGTTGATCAAGATTAGGATTGCTTTGTGGGTGAAACCGTTTGTTTTTTCTTTATTCTTTGTTCAAGATTAGGACTGCTTGGCTTCATCATTATGCTTGACTTGGCTCCTTTTGTTTTTTCTTTATTCTTTGTTGCTTTTCCTTGTATGGCTTTCTTGTAGTTAGTTGTTTTTCTTGTAGCTTAGTTGTTAGCTTAGTTTAGTTGGTTTGGTAACTGTGTAGTAGGGTTTTCACTATTCTATTTTATGACTTAATTACTGTAAACAAAAAAAAAAAGGAAAAAAAAAAAGGTTTTTCTTAGATGGCCAAATTCAAACAATTTGAAAATACATTAGTCTACATTGTACTTTGCAACTTACTACTTAAATATGTTCCATCTCAATCTATGTTATATACTTAGAGAACTAATGAAAGATACTCATAAATTTTTATTAGAGATAGACAACGTCATATGATTTTCTTTGTATGATACACATTGTGCATTCCTAAATGGAATAGGTTAATAGTACACATGATGCTTTTTATGACAGTTGTTGACTAGGGAGGTAAAATTTCATGCCCATGTTTGAACTGTGTGAACTATTATTCCCAAAATCTTCGAAATGTGCAAATTCATTTGCTTCAATATGGGATTATGCAAACGTACACTTTTTAGCATGAGCATGGGAAACTACGTGTATCAAATGAAGCTCACCATGAAATGGCAATTGATGAAGATGAGGTTTTAGGTGGTATTGATGCCTTAATGGAAGATCGAATTAGAGGAGAACCCAACGATGCACCCTAGAATGAGGAAGTACAAACATTTGATAAACTATCGAATGATGCCAAACGTGAGGTGTACTTAGGTTGCACAAATTACACTCTGTTGAAATTTGTCATCAAGCTGCTTAATATGAAAGTAACAAACCATTGGAGCAATAAGTCAGTTGACACACTGTTAGAGTTTTTAACAAAACTTTTACAGAAAGATAATTTGGTTCCAAAGTCATTTTATGAAGCTAAGAAAATACTTCGTGATTTGGGCTTTTCATATGAGTTAATTGATGCTTGTATAAATGATAGTGTATTCTTTTGGAAGGAAAATGCAAGGTTGGATAAATGTGCAAAATATAAGGCATCCAAATACAAGATCAATCGTGGCAAGGGTAAGAAGATTTCCTATAAGGTGTTGCGGTACTTCCCATTGAGACCAAGGTTGAAAAGATTGTACATGTCAAGGAAGACTATCGCAGACATGAAATGGCACACGGACAAACGTGTAGATAACGGAGTATTGAGGCATCCTGCCGATAGTGATGAGTGGAAGGAATTTGATGCGCAACATCCTCAGTTTTCCCTGGAGCCTCGAAATGTGAAGCTAGGGTTGGCTGTCGATGGGTTCAATCCTTTCAGGAATATGAGCAACTCATATAGTTTGTGGCCTGTAGTACTCATTCCTTATAACTTGCCACCTTGGTTGATTATGAAAGATCCCTTTCTTATGATGTCATTACTTATTCCTAGAGAATCACAACCAAGGATCGATATTGATGTCTATATGAGACCTCTGGTAAATGAGTTGAATGAGTTGTGGGAAAATGGTGCATTATCTTATGATGCCTTAACTAGTGAGTCTTTCTAGATGTGTGTGTAGCTCGACTTTTCGTGCTCCTTTCGGAAGACGATAAGCCCTACAGTCCGAACTCCCATGGTTCTAAATCTGATTCCACAAGTGCAATGTGAAATAGAAAACACAAAAGAGTCCAAACCCGACAAATCTTTTAGAAAATCAACTTTGAATCAAAATGCAAAAAATGGACTGTTTTGCCAGATACAGAGTCGCACCCTAAATATTTTTGGGAAATTTAGGAAACACATGACTCGTGGCTCGGGAACTTAGGTACGAAAGGGGAAGGTCATGAATTGAGCACCTCTGCTCGCCCGATCAAAGATCGGCCTCTACAATCATGATGTGATTCTTATTTATATTATATGCTCTTGTTCCGATTTATTAGGCTAACATTACTATGTTATGCGCACACAAGTATAGACTAATTTACAAAAATTGGAACACTTTGATTCATGTTTGTTTTAAAAAGTGTTTGGATATGTACCACATGAAAAAGTGATCGCATATGAACATTATTCAAATTATTCCAATTCAAGCAATTAGCCTTCATCCACAGGTATTTAAGCAGATATATCAAGTAAGCACTTAGCCTCATGGCAAGCATAACACTAACATACAATGCAATATGCTAAAACAAAGAAAAGCTCACCTAGTACTCCGAGACGAGCCAAAAGAAACAAAAGACTTAGAAAACATGCATGCTCCTAACTATGCAATATGACTTATTGCATCATATACAATATGTAATTACCAGGCTCGGCTACTAATATGGTATATGAATCCATTTGATAGCATGCGATAAAGCACGCATTCAAAGAAGTATTAATTAACAATACAAGTTAGAATGATGAGCCAAACCTCGTGCATGCAAGACAAGAGGATGCAAACATGGAGTATGCTAAAAGAAACATGATGTTCTAAATTAACCATTATATGCAAGTAAATAAAAGGGAGAAAGATGTGGGGTTGAAAGACATACACATTATTATAAGTTTGCCCTCGCGTAGAAGGGTCCGAATAAACAAACTAGCTAAGCTAATTAACTAGCTATTACAAAACAAATTAACTAATTATTACAAATCGAATAAACTAACTATGCTAGCTAGTTATTACAAAACCAATTAATTAATTAACGATTCTATTGAACTAACCAAATAATTACACTAATTAATTAATTACAAATTATAATTAACTAATTAATTACAACATCAATACAACATGAAAGAAGTAACTAAGCTAACTAATCAGCCCCGAGAAACGAGGAATACTCATGTATGCGCGGATTTCCACCCCGAACAACCCACTATTCTACTGCCAGAATGCCTCTGTTGCACAGTTAGAACATCTTTTCACCTTACCCTGCTCTGTTCTGTTCTAAAAAGTAGCTGCTTAATTTGAAAAAAGTGGCCGACCAGCCACAAAAGGTAGTCTGCCATCCAAAAGAAGTGGCCTGACAGCCACTAAAGCTCGGTTCCTCCTACTGCAACATAAAGCATACAGAGCACAAACAGGGTATTCTCAAGGTATGTTTGTCCACCTTGCCTCTCCTTATCAGCAAACAGCTTAAATGAGGAGTAAGCTTGATTCACAAGTCATCAATCGATGCAATTTCATTGCACGATGACTTATGAATCAAGGGATATAATTCGATAAATGCACAATAATAGACCAACAAAACCTTCTCCCTATCATGGATTGATCAAAGGAAGTGGTTGGCATCAACTCTTGAACCGTTTACATCACTAACAAGTATGAAACGACTCAAGACTCAATGGGTTCAATTAACGTCTGATTGAACCCAAGTTGATTTTATTACCTTGCATCATTTTTAGTCCCAATTTTATTACTTCATTTTAATTACCAACCATTCCTTAGTTCATTAAGTCCAATAGTGATCTTTAAGTCCTCTAATGGAAAGAATTATCAAACAAAGAGTTGTTTTGGGCATGATAGAGACACCATGCCATTGGTATTGAATCCCCAAAGGGATTAAACCGTTAAGCACAATACCTCAATCTCCTGCTTAAACAAAGACTTGGTTTGAAACAACTTTCAAAACAAAGAAAAAGCCAAGAAAGGAGGAAGGTTGCAGAAGTGATTAGAGATGATCATAAATATGGAAAACAAGAAATAAATGCAATCAACTCAAATAGGTTGGTAGCTAAAGCCTAAACCTCCAAACCTATGAAGACCATTACACTACAAGCATACAATACAAGGCATAAATGGAACGAGCACACTAAAACAGTCCTAAAACACCTAAAAACAGTGCTGGAATTGAAGGCAAAAGAGCTAAAAGAGTAAGCTACAACATAGAGCAAGTTAAGCTAGTAAACAAACACAAGAAGGGGAGGCTACCCCCTCCATTTCTATGACTCCAAAACTTGATTTTAGCCTCTAAAAAACCTCTGAGATTCAGTATTAAAAAGCTCAAAAAAAATTGACAAAAGGTGGGAAACACAAGGGCAAAGACTTAAGAAGTTAGGTGCAAGGATGGGTGATCCACCCCTCCAACCTTAATGGTCTTAAACCACAAGTTTTAGCCCAAAAATAGAGAGTATAAATAGTCCAAAAATAGTAGAAAAAATAGCAAATAAATCAAAGAAACCAGCCAAGACTTATACCTCTTGAAGAGGAGAACCCTTTCTAAATGACAAACCAATACTTACACACCCACAAGAGCTCAAAGTAAGCTTAAAAGTACCTCAGCTCAAATACCACAAGGTTTGGTTTAGAGTGTATGAGCAAAGGCTTAAGAATTTGCAATAGAGAGAGAAATATTTTTGCTCCAAAAGTTCTAACCCTCAAAAATAGAAAGGGAGATCTTCTATTTATAGAAAAACATGAAACTTCCTCAGAAATATCCATACATACACGTGTGGACAAATGCATGCACTTGTGGAAACAACTGGCACAAGTGGCATAAATATCTGCAAAAACACACAAGTGGCCGGCAAGCCACACTAATGGCCGGAAGCCCACACTAGCGGGCTTGCAGGTCCCAAGGTTTTTAGGCTTGAAAAATTGTGGTTTTGGTCCAAAACAAGGCAAGAGGTGTGTTGAAGGCTCAAAGCTGTGGCATTCTGCTGAGGACTTCGAGCACTTGATAAGCATATACAAATTCATCATTGGGTGGACAAGCGGTGACATCTAAGTCATAAGGGCTGTCAAAAATGGAGTGTTTACAGTTGCCCCTTTTGATAGAACTCGAAATCATGAAATGACGTGAGTGAATGTCAAAGCTCGAAGACGACCCATTTTAACAAGGTCGTAAGACTTGGGCAAACAATCAAGACATAAATTAAATGGTTGCACTCGCAAGCTGCCTACGTATCCCTTTGCAAGGAATCAAACCGGCGTTGTTCTGGGGTACGATGCAAATGATATGAACGAAGATACTTTGAAGCTAGACTCACACGCTTCGCGAAGCTGACTATTTTGAAAACGCATGATCATGCAAGATGATGCAATAAGCAATAACAGATACAATAAGCAATAACAAGATAACAACATATCAATGAGTAGCTTCAAGCTTAAAACCAACACAGGTTCCATGCAAAAAGATCTAAAACACACTCTAACCACGCCAAAACGTGAGATGAGGAAAGAAAACACCGCTCAGGGTCACGTTTCACGCATCCTGAAAAACTGAGAAACGAAAACCGCTCGAGGTCACGTTTTACGCGTCCCAAGATAAAAAAAAATAAAACCGCTCAGGGTCACGTTTAATCACGTTAAAATCGTGAGAAGATAAGGAATAAATCCTAAACATGCTGAAATCGTGTGAGGAAAGGAACACTCTAACCACGCTGAAATCGTGAGAAGAGGAAGAATAAATCCCAAACTCGTTGAAATCGTGTGAGGAAAGGAACACTCTAACCACGTTGAAATCGTGAGAAGATGAAGAACAAATCCCAAACACGCTAAAATCATGTGAGGGAATGAACACTCTAACCATGTTGAAATTGTGAGAAGAGGTCCCGAAATGATGCGATAGATGCAAAGTGTATGATAAGATTGTGCGATAGATGCACAGAGGTGATGAGATTGTGCAATAGATGCACAGGAAATACAGTAAACAAACAAAGCGGCACTTTAGAAAGTACCTCATGGGGTGAATGGCGACGAACCGCACTACTCTGATGGAAATCTCTCTCTTGTGTTTTTCGAACTCTTACCTTCAATGCACAGTTCAAAGGCCCTTAAATGCTGACAATGAGTAACCTCTACATGTAGAAGCCACGAATGCCACTTTTCTTCCTGATCATATTCACAACTTTCCCTATTCTTCAACACGGTGACAGACTAGGTTGGTTCAGTATCTAGAATTAAGGCTCATACATGCTACCTCAACCTATGGGGTTGCCATACAGATTTCAAGTCAAGGATACACCCTTAGGTATTTAAACCAAACTTTAGTCTCAGAAATTCCAAACCTTTGTGTTCTAGGCATCGCCATTTGAACTCTTGTTTCTACCGTTGCAGTTGGTCTCCTAGGAACTCATTGTAAACATAACTAAGACGTCTCTAGCAGGGAGATGGTGTTCGGGGAGAGCACTTCTGATTGCCATTCTAATTCGAAACAGACTTTGAGCTTGAGATTGAGGTACACTCATACTTTGGAGAAATGACAAGGTCTGAGAAGGTGCATCTGGAAAGCAAATCCGGAATTTGTTGAAGTTGAAACAAACTCAAATGCTCTAATTTTCCCATTTTTCTTTTGCTTTGTAGTTCAGAACCTATGTAGCTTCAAATAGGTCCTTGCTCTATTGCTCTCTCTTTTGACCTGGGTTGGACCCCGCAGTTTTATAAAAGAACGAATACTGTTTTACAGATCATGTTGAGCATAGCACGACACTTTGAGCACAAAACGATTTATTTTTACAAACCGAGATTGAGTTCTTAACCGGGTATTGAGCCTACGACTCACCACAGTACACCACAACTCAACAAAGGAAAAACAAGGTAAGAACAACACAACTATTGACACTTATCGAAATTAAAACGACTCAAAACAAGAATCAAAACAAACGAAACCACCAAACACAACACTTGGATGTTTTCCAATGGCGGGAGACCTTTCGGTTCATGGGGAGCCTGCTTCTCCAGGTATTGTTTCCTACGTTTTTCTTATTTATGGCTCACACATCACTTTGGCCCTCAATCTCTTTTTCTCTAAAAAGCATTTTCCTTACTTTTTCTCTCAGCGCACATCTCTCTATTCTTTAATCCCTTTTATTTTTTTTTATCCCTTCCCAGGTGTGGTTGATGGATAAGCTGAAAGTTGTAGACCCAATGAGGGGGGTCGAATATCCAGCTCGATTTCTAGTTTGTGCATCACACTTGGTTCGATACCTCACTGCCTGGAGGATGAGAGAGCCTTGGCCCCCTACTGCTAACTTCAGTTATGCCCTTTCTGGCGAGTGCTGACAATGGGGAAAAGGTAAAAAACCTGACTCAACCGTGCCCCTAGTTCATCATTTTGACCTTTTTTTTGTGTTTTTTCTTTTGCTAAACAATTTTGACCAACATGAGAGTTAGATTAGCATGCTAGTTCGACTTTCTGGTCTGAAATCATATAAGTCAGGCTATGAGTACTAAAAATTTTCCTTTTTTAGGTCCAAGAGACGGTCCAGTTTTGAAAAAAAAAATGGAATAATTTTTGAGAAAATTAGTCAACCTCATTAAAAAAATCCTCAAAACTATTTCTGCAAATGGCCATTGCTCAGCCAACGTGGAATTAACTCCTAAGATGCGCAACCTCAAATCTGAACTTGATTTGAATCTTCTAATGGAATAAAACAATCGATTCTGAACAAAAATAAGCACGAAGATGAGCCAATGCACATGGATAGAAGTCGAGTTTGAATAAGGATAAGCCAACCAACATGGATGAGACAAGCAGGTTGAAAATAGTTGGGGCCGAACTTTAGGATGAAGTTTCCTACGTATCCCAAAGATGAGAATTAGGCCGTATGTAGTTCTCGGGTTAAGGTACACTCGGGTATTAAAACTCTCCTTTTGTGTTCTAACTTTTGCTAAAGCCATCCTTCCAGGTTTTCAACCTTGCGAGCTCTATTTTTCCTTTTCATTTTTCTTTCTTCTTCTTTTTCTTTGTTTTTTCTTTGTTTCCATTTTTCTTCTTTTTTATTTTTTCATTTTTGTTCTTTTCTTTTTTTTCTTTTTCTTTTTCTTTTTCTTGCTCTAACTTTTGCCTAGGTCGCCATTTTGGGTTTTTGGCCCAACGAGCCTCTCAAGGATAGAAAAGTTTAACTTGTCTATGTTGATCGGTTGTAGGATCTCTAAGCCATATGAATCCAGGAGGATGGTTGCTGTTCGCTAATGATGTAGTCTTGATGATGTAAGGGCCCATCCAGTTAGGTCTGAATTGCCCCTAGTGTCGTGGATAGGAACTTGATTATCCTTCAGCAAAAATTTTCTTCTCTCAGATTCTGGGATTTGACTTTCTTACCGATCTCCATTGGTTTGAGAAATGAGCCACTTTTGAATCTTCAAACATATTTGACCTTTTTGCCCCTAGTCCAAGGGTTATTTCTCATCCAGCCATGCAAGCTTCCTTTGATCACATTTGACCTTCTTGCCCCTAGTTCAAGGGTTGCTTCCAATCCAACCATGCAAGCCTCATATTCTGGTTGATCGTTGAACATTCTGAATTAAGGTTCAAGGTTTGATAGCCAAGGCGTCAAGTCTTGAGGCTGAGAGTGATCTTATGCTGTAAAATCTCAAGATCAATTCCAAGCATCTCTTCGTAGGACCACGCAAAACATTTTTTTGAAATCTTTTAATAAAGCGACTAGTCGCTCGTGCTCTTCTGAAGACAATGCAGAATCAATATGGACCAAGCCAGGATCCTCTTCAATACTCACATTAACAGACACGATTTCATTCATTAAGGGCTTAGCATGCCTCTCTTCCTCTCAGTTGATCAAATTTTTACAAATCTCAAGGAATTCCTCCCTCGCTGTTTTCATCACAGTATTAGAAAAGTTTTGAAAAACTTTGGTCAATGCAATGATTTAAAGGCACAGAGAAGTAGGTGAAAAGTATTGTCATTTCATTCAGATCTTCTAGTGCAACTGGCTCAATGATAGAAACAAACTCAAAACAAAGAGTGTAAAAGACAAACACAAAACAAGAAAATGATGTCCGAGCTAACACCCCCAAAATCACCAACATTCGACACAACAAGATTGACTCAAATATAAGACTAACTCAATATAACACAACGAGACTGATTCAATACCCAAGTCTGAAACTAAAATAAACAGCATTTTCAAAGTGCTAAAACAATGCGTGCTATCCACCACATCTGGAGTAAAATGAGCACCATCAGCAGGTGGTTTATCCCCAATCACATAGTCACATTATCCCCCAAGTTCAATTATCCAGTGCCGATAGACTTTGTAAGATCCAGTGGAGTGATGACTTTATTGTCAATCAGGTCTTGAATTTCATGGTGAAGATGAAAACGACTGTTAATGTCATGGCTGGTTTGTTGATGGAATGCAAAGTACTTGGCAGCTTTATACCTAGCTGGAAGGGGATTAGGGAGAGGTCGAGGGTCAATGGATTTGAGATGGCCTTGTCCTATGAGGATTTGGAGAGCTTTGGATAAGGTCATGAAAAGGGGATTGAATATGCGGTTACCAATCCTGAAAGGATTGACAGAGGGCTTGGCAGGTGTTGACTGGGTTTGATGATCTCTTATGAGTGTAGGATTGGAGCTGAAATGGGTGTTTCTGGTATGGCATCCATTTTCCTAGCTTGCCCCTTGATTCAAAATGCTCCCAACATGAGTGACAAAAGTGTCATCCACAATCTTTGCAACAACTGCAAGCACTTGCTATTTGTCCAGCCCTTTGACCTTCAAAGCCTCAATAGCCCACTGAAGCTATTCATAAGGATCAATACTTGCCCCGACCTTGTTCTTGCCACTTGCCTCCACTTTTCCAAAGGATTGGGTGACTATATTGAGGCGAGGCCCAAATGTTGTTGACATGTCGTCACCCAGACTTGAAACAGCTTCGAGTTGGCCCTTTTCAGTTGTAGCTCGCCCCAAGATTGCGAAGTCTTTTGGCGTGAAATTTCTGGCAGGTGATGTGGTCGATGATGGAGCCAAAATCTCAAAGGCTAAATCTACCACTATTCTCTGCAAATCTTCAATCATGCTCATTAGCTCAAAAGTAGTGGGTTCATGGGCTTAAGATGATTGGGGTTCAAGTGCATCCATCATACATAAGTGCGCTTTCTGGAATGAACACCTCAAGCATGGGTAAATGGGCTGGGGTGATGTATATGCTGGGGTTGTATGTGGATAGTAGTGTATGGATTAGGTTGAGGTGTGAAGATAATGGGTTAGTGGTGGCCTGAGGTCCTTTTGGTAGAGCTATGATCTCTTCGTCAATAAGATCTTGAATCTTATGACAGAGGCGGATGCAACAGTTTGTATCATGATCATGCTGTTGATGATAGGCACAATATTTAGCGAGGTCATATCTTGGTGGAAAAAAGGTTGAAAGGGTTCGAGATTCTAGGAGCTCCAGGTACCCTTTTTCTAGCAGCATTTTCAAGGCTTGAGAGAGACTCATGTAAAAATGATGGAAATTTCGAGCTTGGGGCCGAGTTGAAGTGGTTGGTTTTTGGCTATCGATGGGAGTGGTGATAGTGTTTACTTTTTGAGCATTTCACAGCTGTGCTACCACTGGTAGTAGCATTGGAACTGCGAACAACATTCTTCTTCAAAGGCTCAGTATCTTCAACAATGATCCCTTGTTTGATGGCATCCTCAATTTGAACCCCCATTTCATGAAGCTCTGCAAAGGTAAATAGAGGTAGAACAATCATCTTCTGTAATAACTTGCTATGCAGATTCCGAACAACCATTATTATCTGATCCTTCTCGGAAGGTCTCATAGTCATCATCAAGGCTTTGGCCCTCTATTTAGTCACAAACTTAGAGAAACCCTCCATCAGCACTTGACAGGTTGCCTCGAGATCACAAGTTGTGACCTCAATCTGTGCATTGTAAGAGTACTGATCAATGAAAGCTTCGGCTATTTACTCCCAATTCTGTTTGATGGAATCTTCCAAATTAGCATACCAAATGGCTGCTATACCCGACATGATGTGACCAAAGAGAGATAGCTTATATGGCCTAGTTAAGCCCATCGGCCGCAAGATATCTGAAAATAATTGTAAGTGGACCACCGAATCCCCTAAGTCGTCAAAACGATCAATGTGCGACATCTTAAACTGATCCGGCAATGTAACTACAGAATAAGTGTATCCATCCGGGATGAAGTTAACCCCTTGTGCTCTCTTGAACAATTTCTCCAATTTGTTGACTTTGAGCGCAGTTGGATTGACTTCGAATTCGAATGGTGCCTCGGTCTGATAAACTAGTGCTTTGAAAGCTTGTGCTGGGATTGGCTCTGTTAGATTGCCTTGATTTTCTTCAACATTGGCAATATTGGCAGTGGCACCGAGCATAGGGATAGTTGTGGTGGGTACATGTGATGCAGAGGCCACTGTTGGTTGCTGTTGCTGTTACTGTAGCCTGGTTATAACCTCAGTCTGACGGACCGTAACCTCGGCTTGACAGACTACGTCATGCTATAGTGTCTCGACTAAGGGGTGACTACTGTAGGAACTGGATTGGTAAATTCTATCTATTCCTCCTTTGCCTTGTAATCGGCGGCAGTGAAGGAAACACTGATTGCCCCTAAACTAGGTCCCCGACCTTACAAAGTCTATCAACACACTCCAGAGTACCTGGGGGATATCGGAGCCTTCTGAAGCTATGGTTTCAAGACCACTTTGCAAAAGAGAAAACAGACAGTACATCAGCCCAATTTCACTAGAACAGATATGATCACAGCTGAGTGACTGTACTCCACACTGAATTCTACCCCAAAACAGATGCCAACTATACCACCGATATAAACATTCATGTACAGTTTCATTGTAGAGCACATACCAAGTAAAGAGAGCCAAAGCACCCTTATGAGGGGGTAGGGTTACCCTATCCTAGTTTCGTCATGAACTAGGATTCACTATTTCAATCAAGCGGTTTCACGCAATCTTGCACAAGGGTGAGCATCCTGTCCTAGTTTGGAACAGTCACTATGGCTTACTATATGTAACTAGGCCAAATAGTCAAAGAGGGTGCCTCGATAAGACTACCTAATATACCTCTCACACCCAACACCAAGAAGTGAAAAGAGGATCAAACGGTATAACGGTAGTCCAGATCGAAGGGTTGTGTTCCAAACATGGCAGAGCCCACGACCGGTCAGCCTTTTGGCAAGCTTTTCGGCAAGTCTCTAGCAAACCGTCCAGGAATAGCAGATGGCAAACACAATGAATTAAGCGCACCGATGCAAATGCAATGCAAAAGAACATATAAGTGTAGATAAAATTTCATATCATGAAGTACGAGTCAAGTTCTCTAAATTCCCCAGTGGAGTCGCCAGAAACTGTAGCTCAACTTTTCATCCTCCTTTCAGAAAATGATAAGCCCTACAGTTCGGACTCCCGTGGTTTTGAATCCGATTCCACAAGTACAATGTGAAATAGAAAACACAAAAGAGTCCAAATTCGGCAAATCTTTTGGAAAATTGATTTAGAATCAAAATGCAAAAAATGGACTGCTTTTCCAAATACAGAGTCGCCACCTAAATATTTTAAAAAAAAATTAGGAAACCCATGACTTGTGCCAAAGTCCACGTGTCCATCATCACCAAGATTGTCTCGGCTTGGGAACTTAGGTATGAAAAGGGAAGGAAATGAATCGAGCATCCCCACTCACCCGATCAAAGATCTGCCTCTACTGATCATGATGTGATTCTTATTTACATTATATGCTCTTGTTCCGATTTATTAGGCTAACTTTACTATGTGATGTGCACACAAGTATAGATTAATTTGCAAAAATTGGAACACTTTGATTCATATTTGTTTTAAAAAGTGTTTGGATATGTACCATTTGAAAAAGTAATCGCATATGAACATTACTCAAATTATTCCAATTTAAGCAATTAGCCTTCATCCACAGGCATTTAAGCAGATATATCACGTAAGCACTTAGTCTCATGGCAAGCATGCTAAACATGGCAACACTAACATACAATGCAATATGCTAAAACAAAGAAAAGCTCACCTAGTACTTCGAGGCGAGCCAATAGAAACAAAAGAGTTAGAAAACTTGGATGCTCCTAACTATTCAATATGACTTAGTGCATCACATACAATATGCAATTACTAGGCTCGCCTACTAATATGACATATAAATCAATTTGATAGCATGCGATAAAGCACGTATTCGAAGAAGTATTAACTAACAATACAAGTTAGAATAATGAGCCAAACCTCGTACATGCAAGACAAGTGGATGCAAACATGGAGTATGCTAAAAGAAACATGATGTTCTAAATTAACCATCATAAGCAAGTAAATAAAAGGAAGAAAAACATGGGGTTGGAAAACAAACACATTATTACAAGTTTGCCCTTGCGTAAGAGGGTTCGAATAAACAAACTAGCTAAGCTAATTAACTAGCTATTACAAAACAAATTAACTAATTATTACAAACCGAATAAACTAACTATGCTACCTAGTTATAACAAAACCAATTAATTAAATAACTATTCTATGGAACTAACTAATTAATTACACCAAAACCAATTAATTAAATAACTATTCTATGGAACTAACTAATTAATTACACTAATTAATTAATTACAAATTATAATTAACTACTTAATTACAACATCAATACAACATAAAGAAGTAACTAAGCTAACTAATCAGCCCTGAGAAACGAGGAATGCTCATGCATGCGCGGATTTTCACCCAAAAAGCCCACTGTTCTGCTGCCAGAATGCCTCTGTTGCACAGTTAGAACATCTTTTCACCTCAGCCTCTACTCCATTCTGTTCCAAAAAGTTGTTGCTCAATTTGAAAAAAGTGGCCGGCAGGCCAGAAGTAGTGGCCGGTTGGCCACAAAAGGTAACCTGCCATCCCAAAAAAGTGGCATGTCGGCCGAAAAAAATGACCTGACGGACACTAAAGTTTGGTTCCTCTTGCTGTAACAGAAAGCATACAAAGCACAAACAAAGTATTCTCAAGGTATGTTTGTCCACCCTGTCTTTCCTTATTATCAAACAGCTCAAATGAGGGGTAGGCTTGATTCGCAAGTCATCAATCAATGCAATTTCATTGGATGATGACTTATGATTCAAGGGATACAATTCGATAAATGCACAATAAAAGACCAACAAAATCTCCTCCCTATCATGGATTGATCAAGGGAAGTGGTTGACATTGACTCTAGAACCGTTTACATCACTAACAAGTATGAAATGACTCAAGACTCAATGGGTTCAATTAACGTTCGATTTAACCCAAGTTGATTTTATTACCTTGCATCAGTTTTAGTCCCAATTTTATTACGTCATTTTAATTACCAACCATTCCTTAGTTCATTAAGTCCAATAGTGATCTTTTAAGGCCTCTAATGGAAAGAATTATCAAACAAAGAGTTGTTTGGGGCATGATAGAGACACCATGTCGTTGGTAATGAACCCCTAAAGGGATTAAACCGATAAGCACAATAACTCAATCTCATGCTTAAACAAACACTTGGTTTGAAACAACTTTCAAAACAAAGAAAAAACCAAGAAAGGAGGGAGGTTGCAGAAGTGATTAGATATGATCATAAGTATGGAAAGCAAGAAATAATGCAATCAACTCAAATAGGTTAATAGCTAAGGCCTAAACCTCCAAACCTATGAAGACCATTACACTACAAGCATACAATACAAGGCATAAATGGAACAAGCACACTAAAATAGTCCTAAAACACCTAAAAACAGTGTTGGAATTGAAGGCAAAAGAGCTAAAACAGTAAGCTACAACATAGAGCAAGTTAAGCTAGTAAACAAACACAAGGAGGGGAGGCTACCCCTTCCATGTTTGGGACTCCAAAACATGGTTTTAGCCTCTAAAAAACCTCTGAGATTCAGTATTAAAAAGCTCAAAAAAAAAAAAGTTGACAAAAAGGTAGGAAACACAAGGGCAAAGGCTTAAGAAGTTAGGTGCAAGGATGGGTGGTCCACCCCTTCATCCTTAATGGCCTTAAACCACAAATTTTTGCCCAAAAATACAAAGTATAAACTGTTCAAAAATAGTAGGAAAAATAGCAAATAAATCAAAGAAACTAGGCAAGACTTATACCTCTTGAAGAGGGGAACCCTTTCTGAGTGACAAACCAACACTTACACACCCTCAAAAGCTCAAAGTAAGCTCAAACATACCTCAGCTCAAATACCACAAGGGTTGGTTTAGAGTGTATAGGCAAAGGCACAAGAATTTACAAGAGAAAGGAAATTGTAGAGAGAGAGTAATATTTTTGCTCCAAAATTTCCAACCCTCAAAAATGGAAGGGGAGGTCTTCTATTTATAGAAAAACATGAAACTCCCTCAGAAATATCCATACATACATGTGTGGGCAGATGCATGCACCTGTGGAAACAGCTAGCACTGTTAGCATAAATATTTGTAAAAACACACAAGTGGCTGGCAGGCCACTAATGTTGGCCGACAGCCCACACTAGTGGGCCTGTAGGTCCCTGGGTTATTAGGCTTGAAAAATTGTTGTTTTGGTTTTAAACGAGGCAAAAGGTGTGTAGGGTTTGAAGGTTCAAATCTGTGGCATTCTGCTGAGGACTTCAAGCACTTGACAAGCATATACAAATTCATCATTGCGTGCGCAAGCGGTAGCACCCAAGTCATAACTACGGTCAAAAATAAGGTGTCCACAGTGTGCAGGTTTGATGTGGACTATACATGATTGACCTGCATTTGGTGACATATCTGGGTGGAGAACAAAGGGTCATTATTCTTGCTACAAGTGCAATTATGAACCATATTTTCAATCCTTGAAAGGTAAGACTACATACACTAACCATCGACACTACTTGCCTCAAAACCACCCTGAAAGGCAAAAGAGTAAGGCTTACAATGGTAAGCATGAGAACAGAAAGAGATCTTTAGAGTTACCAGTGGAAAAGATATTAGAGCAATTGGACAGAGTGACAAGTGTCACATATGGGAAGCATCCAATAAACAAGAAAAAACTCCGCCAGGCACCAAATTGGACAAAGGTAAGCATCTTGTATGAGTTACCATACTGGAAAAAGCTTCGACATAACATTGATGTCATGCACGTCGAGAAAAATTTTAGTGAAAATACCTTTGGAACTATGTTAGGCATTGATGGAAAGAACATGGACACCGACAAAACACGAATGGACTTGGAAGATATGGGTATAAGGAAAGAGTTGTGGTTAACACGTCGTCCTGATGGAACTTATGTCAAACCTAGGGCAATCTTTTCATTGACCCCTGAAGAGAGAGAGAGGGTTTCTTTGAATTCTTGAAATTAGTGAAGTATCCGGATGGCTATGCTGTAAACATATCAAGATCAGTGAATGCGAGAAATGGTAACTTAACAGGCTTGAAAAGTCATGACTGCCATAGACTTTGTAAGACCCAGTGGAGTGATGACTTTATTGTCAATCAGGTCTTGAATTTCATGGTGAAGATGAAAACGACTGTTAATGTCATGGCTGGTTTGTTGATGGAATGCAAAGTACTTGGCAGCTTTATACCTAGCTGGAAGGGGATTAGGGAGAGGTCGAGGGTCAATGGATTTGAGATGGCCTTGTCCTATGAGGATTTGGAGAGCTTTGGATAAGGTCATGAAAAGGGGATTGAATATGCGGTTACCAATCCTGAAAGGATTGACAGAGGGCTTGGCAGGTGTTGACTGGGTTTGATGATCTCTTATGAGTGTAGGATTGGAGCTGAAATGGGTGTTTCTGGTATGGCATCCATTTTCCTAGCTTGCCCCTTGATTCAAAATGCTCCCAACATGAGTGACAAAAGTGTCATCCACAATCTTTGCAACAACTGCAAGCACTTACTATTTGTTCAGCCCTTTGACCTTCAAAGCCTCAATAGCCCACTGAAGCTATTCATAAGGATCAATACTTGCCCCGACCTTGTTCTTGCCACTTGCCTCCACTTTCCCAAAGGATTGGGTGACTATATTGTGGCAAGGCCCAATTGTTGTTGACATGTCGTCACCCAGACTTGAAACAACTTCAGGTTGGCCTTTTCAATTGTAGCTTGCCCCAAGATTGGGAAGTCTTTTGGCGTGAAATTTTTGGCAGGTGATGTGGTTGATGATGGAGCCAAAATCTCAAAGGCTAAATCTACCACTATTCTCTGTAAATCTTCAATCATGCTCATTAGCTTAGAAGTAGTGGGTTCATGGGTTTGAGATGATTGGGGTTCAAGTGCATCCATCATACATAAGTGTGCTTTCTGGAATGAACACCTCAAGCATGGGTAAATGGGCTGGGGTGATGTATATGCTGGGGTTGTAGGTGGATGGTAGTATATGGATTAGGTTGAGGTGTGAAGATAATGGGTTAGTGGTGGCCTGAGGTCCTTTTGGTAGAGCTATGATCTCTTCGTCAATAAGATCCTGAATCTTATGACGGAGGCGGATGCAACAGTTTGTATCATGATCGTGCTGTTGATGATAGGCACAGTATTTAGCGAGGTCATATCTTGGTGGAAAAAAGGTTGAATGGGTTCGAGATTCTAGGAGCTCCAGGTACCCTTTTTCTAGCAGCATTTTCAAGGCTTGAGAGAGACTCATGTAAAAATGATGAAAATTTCGAGCTTGGGGCCGAGTTGAAGTGGTTGGTTTTTGGCTATTGATGGGAGTGGTGATAGTGTTTACTTTTTGAGCATTTCACAACTGTGCTACCACTGGTAGCAGCATTGGAACTGTGAACAAATTCTTCTTCAAAGGCTCAGCATCTTCAACAATGATCCCTTGTTTGATGGCATCCTCAATTTGAACCCCCATTTCATGAAGCTCTGCAAAGGTAAATAGAGGTAGAACAATTATCTTCTGCAGCAACTTGCTATGCAGATTCCGAACAACCATTCTTATCTGATCCTTCTCGGAAGGTCTCATAGTCATCATCAAGGCTTTGGCCCTCTATTTAGTCATAAACTTAGAGAAACCCTCTTTCAGCACTTGACGGGTTGCCTCGAGATCACAAGTTGTGACCTCAATCTGTGCATTGTAAGAGTACTGATCAATGAAAGCTTCGGCTATCTACTCCCAATTCTGTTTGATGGAATCTTCCAAATTAGCATACCAAATGGCCACTATACCCGACATGATGTGACCAAAGAGAGATAGCTTATATGGCCAAGTTAAGCCCATCGGCCACAAGATATCTGAAAACAATCGTAAGTGGACCACCGAATCCCCTAAGTCGTCAAAACGATGAATGTGCGGCATCTTAAACCGATCCGGTAATGTAACTACAGAATCAGTGTATCCATCCGGGATGAAGTTAACCCCTTGTGCTCTCTTGAACAATTTCTCCAATTTGTTGACTTTGAGCGCAGTTGGATTGACTTCGAATTCGAATGGTGCCTCGGTCTGATAAACTAGTGCTTTGAAAGCTTGTGCTGGGATTGGCTCTGTTAGATTGCCTTGATTTTCTTCAACATTGGCAATATTGGCAGTGGCACCGAGCATAGGGATAGTTGTGGTGGGTACATGTGATGCAGAGGCCACTGTTGGTTGCTGTTGCTGTTACTGTAGCCTGGTTATAACCTCAGTCTGACGGACCGTAACCTCGGCTTGACAGACTACGTCATGCTATAGTGTCTCGACTAAGGGGTGACTACTGTAGGAACTGGATTGGTAAATTCTATCTATTCCTCCTTTGCCTTGTAATCGGCGGCAGTGAAGGAAACACTGATTGCCCCTAAACTAGGTCCCCGACCTTACAAAGTCTATCAACACACTCCAGAGTACCTGGGGGATATCGGAGCCTTCTGAAGCTATGGTTTCAAGACCACTTTGCAAAAGAGAAAACAGACAGTACATCAGCCCAATTTCACTAGAACAGATATGATCACAGCTGAGTGACTGTACTCCACACTGAATTCTACCCCAAAACAGATGCCAACTATACCACCGATATAAACATTCATGTACAGTTTCATTGTAGAGCACATACCAAGTAAAGAGAGCCAAAGCACCCTTATGAGGGGGTAGGGTTACCCTATCCTAGTTTCGTCATGAACTAGGATTCACTATTTCAATCAAGCGGTTTCACGCAATCTTGCACAAGGGTGAGCATCCTGTCCTAGTTTGGAACAGTCAGTCTGGCTTACTATATGCAACTAGGCCAAATAGTCAAAGAGGGTGCCTCGGCAAGACTACCTAATATATCTCTCACACCCAACACCAAGAAGTGAAAAGAGGATCAAACGGTACAACGATAGTCCAAATCCAAGGGTTGTGTTCCCAACATGATAGAGCCCACGACCTGTCAGCCTTTTGGCAAGCTTTTGGGCAAGTCTCTAGCAAACCGTCCAGGAATAGCAGATGGTAAACACAATGAATTAAGCGCACCGATGCAAATGCAATGCAAAAGAACATATAAGTGTAGATAAAATTTCACATCATGAAGTTCGAGTCAAGTTCTCTAAATTCCCTAACGGAGTCGCTAGAAACTGTAGCTCGACTTTTCGTCCTCCTTTCAGAAAATGATAAGCCTTACAGTTCGGACTCCCATGGTTTTGAATCTGATTCCACAAGTGCAATGTGAAATAGAAAACACAAAAGAGTCCAAATCCGGCAAATCTTTTGGAAAATTGATTTAGAATCAAAATGCAAAAAATGGATTGCTTTGCCAAATACAGAGTCGCCACCTAAATATTTTAAAAAAAAATTAGGAAACCCATGACTTGTGCCAAAGGCCACGTGTCCATCATCACCAAGATTGTCTCGGCTTGGGAACTTAGGTATGAAAAAGGAAGGTCATGAATCGAGCACCCCCGCTCACCCAATCAAATATTGGCCTCTACTAATCATGATGTGATTCTTATTTACATTATATGCTCTTGTTCCGATTTATTAGGCTAACTTTACTATGTGATGTGCACACAAGTATAGACTAATTTGCAAAAATTGGAACACTTTGATTTATGTTTGTTTTAAAAAGTGTTTGGATATGTACCATTTGAAAAAGTGATCGCATATGAACATTACTCAAATTATTCCAATTCAAGCAATTAGCCTTCATCCACAGGCATTTAAGCAGATATATCACGTAAGCACTTAGCCTCATGGCAAGCATGCTAAACATGGCAACACTAACATACAATGCAATATGCTAAAACAAAGAAAAGCTCACCTAGTACTCCGAGGCGAGCCAATAGAAACAAAAGAGTTAGAAAACTTGTTTGCTCCTAACTATGCAATATGACTTAATGCATCACATACAATATGCAATTACTAGGCTCGGCTACTAATATGACATATAAATCAATTTGATAGCATGCGATAAAGCACGTATTCGAAGAAGTATTAACTAACAATGCAAGTTAGAATAATGAGCCGAACCTCGTACATGCAAGACAAGTGGATGCAAACATGGAGTATGCTAAAAGAAACATGATGTTCTAAATTAACCATCATAAGCAAGTAAATAAAAGGAAGAAAAACGTGGGGTTGGAAAACAAACACATTATTATAAGTTTGCCCCCGTGTAGATGGGTCCGAATAAACAAACTAGCTAAGCTAATTAACTAGCTATTACAAAACAAATTAACTAATTATTATAAATCGAATAAACTAACTATGCTAGCTAGTTATTACAAAACCAATTAATTAATTAATGATTCTATTGAACTAACTAATTAATTACACTAATTAATTAATTACAAATTATAATTAACTAATTAATTACAACATCAATACAACATGAAAGAAGTAACTAAGCTAACTAATCAGCCCCGAGAAGCGAGAAATGCTCATGTTTGCGCGAATTTCCACCGCGAACAACCCACTATTCTACTGCCAGAATGCCTCTGTTGCACAGTTAGAACATCTTTTCACCTCACCCTCTGCTCTGTTCTGTTCTAAAAAGTAGCTGCTTAATTTGAAAAAAGTGGCCGACAAGCTAGAAGTAGTGGCCGACCAGCCACAAAAGGTAGTCTGCCATCCAAAAGAAGTGGCCTGACAGCCACTAAAGCTCAGTTCCTCCTACTGCAACAAAAAGCATACAGAGCACAAACAGGGTATTCTCAAGGTATGTTTGTCCACCTTGCCTCTCCTTATCAGCAAACAGCTTAAATGAGGAGTAGGCTTGATTCTCAAGTCATCAATCGATGCAATTTCATTGCATGATGACTTATGAGTCAAGGGATATAATTCGATAAATGCACAATAATAGACCACAAAACCTTCTCCCTATCATGGATTGATCAAAGGAAGTGGTTGGCATTAACTCTTGAACCGTTTACATCACTAACAAGTATGAAACAACTCAAGACTCAATGGGTTCAATTAACGTCTGATTGAACCCAAGTTGATTTTATTACCTTGCATCATTTTTAGTCCCAATTTTATTACTTCATTTTAATTACCAACCATTCCTTAGTTCATTAAATCCAATAGTGATCTTTAAGTCCTCTAATGGAAAGAATTATCAAACAAAGAGTTGTTTTGGGCATGATAGAGACACCACGCCATTGGTATTGAATCCCCAAAGGGATTAAACCGTTAAACACAATACCTCAATCTCATGCTTAAACAAAGACTTGGTTTGAAACAACTTTCAAAACAAAGAAAAAGCCAAGAAAGGAGGGAGGTTGCAAAAGTGATTAGAGATGATCATAAGTATGGAAAACAAGAAATAAATGCAATCAACTCAAATAGGTTGGTAGCTAAAGCCTAAATCTCCAAACCTATGAAGACCATTACACTACAAGCATACAATACAAGGCATAAATGGAATGAGAACACTAAAACAGTCCTAAAACACCTAAAAACAGTGCTGGAATTGAAGGCAAAAGAGCTAAAAGAGTAAGCTACACCATAGAGCAAGTTAAGCTAGTAAACAAACACAAGGAGGGGAGGCTACCCCCTCCATGTCTGGGACTCCAAAACATGGTTTTAGCCTCTAAAAAACCTTTGAGATTCAGTATTAAAAAGCTCAAAAAAAAGTTGACAAAAAGGTAGGAAACACAAGGGCAAAGGCTTAAGAAGTTAGGTGCAAGGATGGGTGATCCACCCCTTCATCCTTAATGGCCTTAAACCACAAGTTTCTGCCCAAAAATACAGAGTATAGACAGTTCAAAAATAGTAGGAAAAATAGCAAATAAATCAAAGAAACTAGCCAAGACTTATACCTCTTGAAGAGGAGAACCCTTTCTAAGTGACAAACCAACACTTACACACCCTCAAAAGCTCAAAGTAAGCTCAAACATACCTCAGCTCAAATACCACAAGGTTTGGTTTAGAGTGTATAGGCAAAGGCATAAGAATTTACAAGAGAGAGGGAATTGTAGAGAGAGAGAAATATTTTTGCTCCAAAATTTCCAACCCTCAAAAATGGAAGGGGAGGTCTTCTATTTATAGAAAAACATGAAACTCCCTCAGAAATATCCATACATACACATGTGGGCAGATGCATGCACCTGTGGAAACAGCTAGCACTGTTGGCATAAATATTTGTAAAAACACACAAGTGGCTGGCAGGCCACTAATGTTGGCCGACAGCCCACACTAGTAGGCCTGCAAGTCCCAAGGCTTTTAGGCCTGAAAAATTGTTGTTTTGGTCCTAAACGAGGCAAATGGTGTGTAGGGTTTGAAGGCTCAAATCTGTGGCATTCTGCTGAGGACTTCAAGCACTTGACAAGCATATACAAATTCATCATTGCATGCGCAAACGGTGACACCCAAGTCATAACTGCGGTCAAAAATAGGTTGTCTACAGTGTGCAGCTTTGATGTGGACTATAAATGATTGGCCTGCATTTGGTGACATATCTGGGAGAAGAAGAAAGGGTCATTATTCTTGTTACAATTGCAATGATGAACCATATTTCCAATCCTTGAAAGGTAAGACTGCATACACTAACCATCGATGCTACTTGCCTCGAAACCACCCTGAAAGGCAAAAGAGTAAGGCTCACAATGGTAAGCATGAGAATAGAAAGAGATCTTTAGAGTTACCAGTGGAAAAGATATTAGAGCAATTAGATAGAGTGACAGGTGTTACATATGGGAAGCATCCAATAAACAAGAAAAAACTCCGTCAGGCACCAAATTGGATAAAGGTAAGCATTTTGTATGAGTTACCATACTGGAAGAAGCTTCGACATAACATTGATGTCATGCACGTCGAGAAGAATTTTAGTGAAAATACCTTTGGAACTATGTTAGGCATTGATGGAAAGAACATGGACACCGACAAAACACGAATGGACTTGGAAGATATGGGTATAAGGAAAGAGTTGTGGTTAACACGTCGTCCTGATGGAACTTATGTCAAACCTAGGGCAATCTTTTCATTGACCCCTGAAGAGAGAGAGAGGGTTTCTTTGAATTCTTGAAATTAGTGAAGTATCCGGATGGCTATGCTGTAAACATATCAAGATCAGTGAATGCGAGAAATGGTAACTTAACAGGCTTGAAAAGTCATGACTGCCACGTACTTATATAACGAATTCTTCCAATTGGGATGCATGGTTATGTAGACAAAGAGATTAGTAAAACACTATTTGAGTTAGGTAGCTTTTTCCAGGATTAATGCTCAAGGACACTGCGCCGTAATGAACTTGAGAAATTAGAGGAACGTATAGTACACGTATTATGCAAGCTTGAAAAGATCTTTCCTACAACCTTCTTTGATGTGATGGTTCACTTGGTCGTTCACTTGCCGCGTGAAGCTATTCTTGGAGGGCTAGTGTAATATTGATGGATGTACCTGGATTGAAAAGTAATTGTTAAATTGAAAGGTTTGTAATTATATGTTGCATATGTAACCTTGCTCTTAACTAATTCTCTTTTCAAGGTTTCTCGGAGCTTTAAAAAAGTTTGTTACAAACTGAGCTCGACTAGAAGTTTCAGTCGTAGAGGCTTATATTGTCAAAGAGTGCATTACTTTTTGTTCAATGTATGTTGATGGGATCGAAACAGTGCATAATCGACCCAAACGAAATCAAGATCGTGGCGAACGTCGCAAAGGGTTGATTGTATTCACAGAAACTGCCCGTCCTATTGGTCTAACCATAAAGGATGCTGATATGTCACAAGAATATTGTGATATGGCTCATTAGTTCTTCTTGAACAATAGTCCCGAGATAGAGAAGTATCTAGAGTATGTTTTTCATTTAAATATGTTTAGTCTTAGCTTTGATAATGTAGTTAGCAGTGCATAAAAATCATATTCTTTTGAGTATGATACACAAAAATCTATTACGGACTCCATCTGACCAAGACATAACCCGTATACAACAACAAGAGTTTCCCAAGTGATTCAAAGAGCGGGTAAGGCAATTGCAATTTTAAGACATGATTAAAAATTTGTTTAAGATTTGATCATTTATTAGTTTATTTTTACTATCTTGACACACGTTGTATGTGATTGTAGATAAATATATTGAGAGTAGAAAAGTCACCAGAGGCAGCCAATGATTTATGGTCGTTAGCGAATGGCCCGAATTTGCAAGTAAAAGAGTACTCAGGTTACATAATCAATGGCGTATGGTTCCATACAAGAGAAGTAGACAATCGCTGTAAGAGTCAGAATAGTGGTGTGATTGCGGAAGGGGATCATGAGGGAGTGATGCATGAATTTTATGGTCACTTGTGCAATGTTTGGGAATTGGAGTACATGTGTCATAACAAAGTTGTATTGTTCTAGTGTGAATGTTACAACACAGGAAACACAGGTCGAAGTAGAACATTGCAAACCGATGATTATTGCATAAGTATTAATGTCACAAGTCGGTGGTATCAATACGACCCTTTCATCTTGCCTAGCCAGGCTAAGCAAGTCTTTTACCTAAACGATACCAAATGGGGACAACCTTGGCAAGTCATTCAACAAGTGCAACATAGGGGTGTCTTTGATGTACCAAAGGTAGGTGATGGAGAATCATCGGATGAACCAAAAGAAAGCAATGCGTTCCAAAAAGAAAATATTACTGATGTTGTTCCAATTGACATCGGCCCTAATGTTCAATGTTATAGAGATGGTGTTGAAGCAGAAGTTGTTACAAGGGTTAGGTCATCTGATGAAATAATGATAGAGAATAGAGCTTACGAACAAAATGAAGAGTGTAACGAACCTGATGTGGATTATGATATGGATCTTGATGTGGACTAGGATTTGTAATTATTTTGCACTTTCTATATGAACATTGTTCTTAATTAATGTAGTTGAATTTCAATTGTGGGGTTCATCCACTGTTATGTAGGTTTATCATTGATTGGTCATATTATGTGTCTGATGGTTTTATAATTAATTTGTTCTATGATATGTAAAAGGTAAAAACAAAAATCATCCATCTCACTCTAGCCATATTTCAGTGATTTAGAGTCTATATGACATATCCACTTGTTGAGATTGTTGCTATTTTATGCTTTATGTATAGAAATATATAATTATCTTTTCTTTACATCTAATGTTCAATTATGCTTATCTACCAAAAAAATGTTCAATCATGCTTTATAGTTGGGCAAAATGGACACTACAAAAAAACAGCTGACCAAACCAAGTACCGCAACTAAGAAGGTAACGAACTATGAGAAACAAAGAATGAAGAAAATTATTAAAAACTGTAAGAGAATGAATGCTCTAGGAGTGAAGAATATAACAACTTGTTTGAAGGTTGTGATTCAACATAAGAAATTGAGGAAGGAAAAACAAATACCAATTGAGGAAAATGACGATGATTATCGACCATCAAAAGCCAAAGATGGCAGTGACACTGAATCCTATGATTCGTTTGAGCATGAGGTACTATACATTTATGCATTGTGATATATATTCTTTCTTGTTACTTTCAATTCATACACACATAGACTTGTATATCTTTGTACATACATTCATATTTTATTATGTTATTCAGCTGTTAGAGATACCATCGACAGCCCGTTCACAATCTCATCTTGAGGCATTAACCCAAGCATCAGAAGAGGGGGATACCTCTTCACATCCTAAGGTGGCTAGCCATCCGTCACCACCTCTCAATGTGGAGCCTCAACTTGAGGTGACTGCTGGTAATACTATTGGTAAGACATACTCTTTATTTACATTGATTTGAAATCTTAATTAAATTTGTTCACATACTATTTCAATATTATGGCTTCACAATATCAGCTGCTAAGCCTATTCGTGGTCCAACTCGAGGCAAAGAGGTTCAAGGCCTTGTTGATAGAGATGGAAAGCTTAACATGCCTATCCCTCTAGAATTTCATGCACCGGTAGGGGACTATGCCTCAAAACTAGCCTCAAAGATTGGTGTAGAAGTGCGGATACGTTTACCAGATCCAACTGTTCGTAGGTAGAAGTATGTTGATGCCTCCGTTAAGGAGGTGATGTTTCAACGCTTGAATGTAAGTTCATTGTCTACTTTGTTATAGGACATTTTACTCATCTTTATAATAGGTTAGAAATCTTAATTATTATCGTAATTATTTTTTTTTATAGGAATTATCTATGACTTATCTATTTTTTTGCAGGATCAATTTGATTTACAAGGAGACCCTGTTGATATAAAGAAGGCAATGAACACAAAATTTGGTCAGAGATTGAGTAACCATACCTATAGGCTGCACAAACAATTCATGGAGCTGAAGGAAGCTAAAGGGGAGGAGTATGCAAGAAACCACCCACTGAAGGATGTCAATCCTACCAAATGGATAGATCTTATTGATAAAAGGTGGAATACTAAAGAATTTCTGGTAACATTTTCATTATATTAGTGAAGAAAGAATTTGATTAGAATATGAAGAGATTCCAAAAAAACTAGAAAGAACACAATCAATTTGCTGTGAAATTTCATATGTATTCTTTTCCCTTTATCTTCTAGGCATATAAGTGGAACATAATAAAAACCCAATAAGTGGGAAAATGAGAAAGGGAAACTATTAAACATGGATTGGAAGGCTCACATAATAAGAGATTAATTTATGGTTCCTTAAAGTGCATCTTTCACATCTTAGAATAAAGAACTAAGATTTCAGTTTTCTATGATTGTATTTTCTATTTGTTCTTGGGTTTGGTCTAAAGTTTCATGATAATGGTAAACAACTAGCTGAGTAACTAATGCAAGGTATTGAGATAGAGCTTTAGATTTGATAGAGTTGTGGAAGAAAGAAAGGGTTATGAGTTTGGTATTAGTAATTATTCCATATCTTGTGAAATATAAATGGATTTTTTCAAAATCTATCTTGCCCATGCTTATATGCCCCCTGTTTGTGAACGGTGTAAATTACTTGTTTTTCTTTTTTCACCCAGAAAAACCATCTTATGATGAAATCTCAACAAGTCCTTTTAATTTATTTGTCAAAGAATTGAATGATACTAGTGAATAATTTGAAACATCTTTTAAGTTGAAATGATATATAGGAAAAGGATAGAAAGGAACAATGCAATTCCTTTATTATCAAGCATTAAATTGTTTTACTAATGATACATTTCATTGTTATATTGGTTCGTTCTTCCTTACATGAACAATCAAAAGCCAACATATTTGTCTTACTAATGATACATTTCATTGTTATATTGGTCATTCTTCCTTATAGGAACAATCAAAGGCCAACATCGAAAATAGAGAAAAGATGTATACAAAACATAGGTGTGGTTCTAGGTCAATACCTATTAGAGTAGAAAAACTGGTGCGTATCCTTGCACTTTAAGAATTATATTAGTTTTTTAGTTTTATTTATTGAATATTTGGTCTATCAAATTAGGCACGAAAAAAGAAAATGCTACCTGATCTAGTTGAGTTTTACAAGGAAACTCACTATAATGAGAAAACACATGAGTAGATCTCGTCTAAAACTCAGTGTAATTATGTGAGTATATATTGCAGTTTTTATTAAAAAAAATTTAGAATATTATTTGTTATAATCTTATTTAATTTTTTTAATATTTGATAGGAAAATATGATATAAACACAGGTTGATCACCTCTCACAACCGGGATCAATCTCTTTGACTACAGAAGAGCTGTCAATCAAAGTCCTAAAGCCATGTCTGGCTATGTGAAGGGACATGGCATGAGACCTTCATCCTCTATTAGGAGGACCACTACCATATATGCTGAAACAAATAATTATGTGAAGCGCCTTAAGATGCAAATAGAGAGAGAGAAGGAACAAATACAAATGCAGAACAATAAAATAGAAGATCTTGAAAAGGGTAGAAAGAAGCAAAGGGAGATAATGGCTGATGTTGTCAACTTTTTGATGACCAAAGGATTTACTGGACACTTTGGAAGTGGAGAGGACAGGTGCACGTGATGTATAAATTATGAATTAGTCCAAAAAATATTTTTTTCTCTATACTTAAAGCTTCAAAAAAGGCCGTCGAAAGGCTAAATTATCACACAACCACTGTCACAACCCCATTCCGCCCCTAGTAGAATGGTGCCGTGATTGCCAGTAATCCGAGATTACCGAAGGCCAACTTTCAAAATTCACACACAATCAGAGTATTACATATGGGGCTAACATGTACGGAAGCAGTATACATACAAATCTAATTAGTCCATAAGAGCTGTGCATAAGTCAAATGAAATGGCATACATCTTTACAAGGTCTTACAACTTGGATACAATAAAGAAATGAAATACAAAATACATCTTGACCAAAAGGCTTCTCAAGCCGACATATACAAAACACAACGAAATATAAGCTAAGAAGCATGATCTTCAAGATGTTACAAAAAAAAAATACGAATCCAGGACACGTCGGTAAACACATCCGAAAACCATATCGGCAACACATCTAGGCCTCATCGCCTTCTTGCTCAACACCTACATACATATAGAGAGGGTGAGCTTGGATACTCAGTGAATGGTACAAATAATAAAGGGTTTGCATGTAGGACATCTGAGATCTTTAACAAAACAATACATAATCATAGCTTATAACAAAATGTGGGATAAATCAAGTTCATCTAACAAATCTATCAAGCTTCATCAATCAAAGTCTTTCAAGGCTTCCAAGTTTCAAGGGATGACATTAACAAAGGTTGTGCTACAAATGCTTATAGTCCCCTAGCACGCACGGACTTCCAAGATTGTGCTACAAATGTTTATAGTCCCCTAGCACGTACGGACTTTCAAGATTGTGCTACAAATGCTTATGGTCCCCTAGTACGTACGGACTTTCAAGATTGTGTTACAAATGCTTATAGTCCCCTAGCACGTACGGACTCTCAAGATTCTCAAGATCAAAGCTAATACTTGATACACAAATAGGGATAGTCATTCATGCTTAGCAAATACTTTTCAAAACAAAGCAAAGCTTTATCAAAACTTTATAAAAATAGGGATAGTCATTCATGTTTAACAAATACTTTTCCAAAACAAGCAAGGCAAGGCTTTATCAAAACTTAATAACATAACTTTATTAAAAATACCACTCACCTAGTTTCTCAACGTCGGGGTCAAGCGGGAGTCCAAGTCCTACAAACACATGGCGAGGTCTATTGAATGTACTGACAAACAAGCTTTACATGAATGCAATGATCTCGGCATTTCTACAAAACTAAGTCAATCCCAAACAAAACACTGTTTCTCATCTCGGGAGAACATGCTGGGTACCAACAAGGCTGTTGCCGAGGTCCCACACCTCCTTGCCGAGGTGTGGTCCCGGTGGTTACCCTCAAAGAAATGAAGTCGGGAAAATCTGGGTTTCCCTCTGCTGAAGAACATGAGACACATGAATGCTCAATCTTAACTTGTCATTACGAAATCTGGAACTTCATGCTATGAATTTAAAAACATGAACCTGGGTACCCATACTCGAAGATCTTATGAAAACAAACACAAAAGCATGAATCTTAATGCAAACTTTCGAATCAACAAGGCTTTTATTCAAGAACACATGAATACCACTTTCTCTTTCTAAAACCAAACTTTCAATCAATGCATGACTTGCAAATCAGGTTCGATCATGCAATGCAGTTAGATGATTAACAAGAACAACAAGAGTAGATCAAGAATCTAACCTTAATACACGAATCTAACGGTTAGATCTCTAAGAATCAAGCTCGAAGATCCACTTCCTCACTCTAAAACTCCTTCTTCCTTCTAGAGCTTCTCTCTCTCAAGGCAAGGATATGATACAAAATGATAGGTTCTACTTACTGCCGGCTGATCTAACACTCAGCTCGGACACGTAGCAACGGCTGGTTGGTTCTCCTCAAAAAGGTGGCTGACAGACCAGACAAAAGCATGGCGAAAGGGTGTTTAACAAGTAAAGCAGCATGGCACTCTGACAAAGTACTGACATCGGGTGAAAACATCGGCTCCGGTAGGTGAGGTATCTATGATCTCGGCTAGGACAGACAACACTTGGCCTAGCTGTGCCACACATCGGCCTAGATGTGCCACACCTCAGTCTAGGTCGCACCCATCCAGAACAAGATCACTTGGGTTCAAGGATAACATCTCGGCCTAGATGATACACCTCTCGGCCTTGATGATACACCTCGGCCTAGAAAATGACATCTCGGCCAATATGCCAGGACGAAGGTAGAGGTCAACCAAAGTGGTTTCAAGATGGTTTTAGCTTTAAGGTGACCTCGGCTAGACCCACCGGGGAAAAAAACAAGACTCGACAAGTAAATTTCGCATAAGCACAAACCAAGACAAAAATCTCATTCTAGTTAAGACAAGTCAAGAAAATTCACTGCTGCAAGTTTAGCAAAACAAGATTATACAAATGCTCATGCCCGAGGCTAAGGTGGGGAATGAGGGTCACTACAACCACAGATTTGTCCAGGAATCAACAGAAAACACTTTAGGAGGGACCAATATAAGTTGTATGAACTTACGACACATTAATGGGATGCACAATTTGTGAAATAGCCTTAAAATTAATTTTTTTGTTCTCATAATCTCCACAAAAAAAAAAAGTCTGTTAGAGGGATAAATTGTATAATTGATCCAACTGTAAATTGATTAGTCACTAATGTTTTTAATCTTTTGTATAATTGATTAATTCCTAAAGCTTTTAATTTATTTTTTTGCAGATTGGATTGGGGTGGCATTTTTTACGTGCAACAATGATGTAATTTGCTTGAATGTTCATTTTTGTTTGATAATGATACACATACTTTGTGGAGTTGCACTAGTTATTGTTGGATATTTGGTGGAATTGCACTAGTTATAACTTTTGGATATTTTGTGAATATTACACTATTTTATTGTATTAGGATGAAATTATTTGTAATGATGAATGTATATTTTCATTTTATTAATTCATAAATGTGTTGGTAGCGGGTTAGGTTAAGTTGTGATGAAATTTTTATATTAAACAAGATTCAACATGAACTTGGTTATATTTGTTGAACTAAAATTAAGATTTTGATAAAATAGTTATATAATGTGGAAAAAAATATTATGGAATTATTGGCAAAATTTTCCATCCCTAAAGAAGATTTTTTTTCGTCCCTTATTTGGCTTAGGTGAATGATTAATTTTGTCATGAATTCTTTATTTCGTCGCTAAATGAATTTGTCATGACGAAAAATATTGTCACATTTTGTCGCTATTACCCTCAATGTGTGACTAATTTTTTTGGACATTATTTCATCATTTCTAATGATGAATTTGTTTGTCTCTATTGGTAGCTTCTTTGACAAATTTTTTTTGTCTTCGTTTATATTAAACGCAACAAAATTATTTCGTCTCTATTTCTTATATTTATGACAAAATACTTTTGTTTCTAATTTCTTCCTTTAATGACAAAATATTTTGTCGATAATTAATTACAAGTATGTTCCCAACGGAGTGTATTGGAGACAAAAAAATCGTCACAAATTTATTCTTTTCAATGACGAATTTGTATTTTTGTCTCTAAGACCCTTTAGCGACGACGCTTTGGCGACAAAACGGGTGATGAAAACTTTTTGTCGTAATTAGTTTGGGTGAGAAAATGTATACATTCTGGGACAAATTTGTTTCGTCTTTAAATTTCAAATTTATTGTAGTATATGATTAGTTATGAATCATTATCATGTTGGTTATAATTCAAAGAATTTTAATTATATTTTATACGATATTTGGTTATAACTATATATATATTTATATATATATGAATTTAGTTATGACATTTAACCTCCCAATTGTCATATGCATCCAAATAATAATCACATTATAATATACTATATTTTTTTATTTTTTTAATCACTGAACTAAAAAATAAATATTCTAATAAAATAATCATTTCACTTCATTTTAATCAATCAAACACCACCTATCAATTAACAGTAATATTATAAATTCTAATTTAACTATTCAAAAAATATCTAAAATTATAATATTATAATTTAAATTTATTCCACATATAAATCTTATATTTCATAAATTTTCATCACACAAAAACCCACTCAATTTTTTTTGAAAGAATGTGTCTGGCTTCGGACTTTCCCATCAATTAATCAGGTTTGACTTGTCTTAAAGAGCTTTTGCGAATGGGAAAGACGGGCCAAAAACAAAAGCAACCAAAAAGTCAAAGATGACTGACAAAAAGTCAGTTCGTGGGCTTTCCATGGAATTGTTGGCGAGTTGGATTTTGTTGATCCACTCTCTAAAATCAATCCTGTTGCACACCTCTACTTAGAGGTCGTGCCGTACAACTTTAATGAGTTGTCTGAAAATAAATTTAAAAAAAATAGTGAAGTAAAAGATAAAAACAGAAGAAAAAAAGATAAATTAAAAGTACATTAGAGGTGTTTTTTTAGAAGTCCAAATCATTTTTCCTCTAAAATTGATCAAGACAGATTTTTTCTAATTGGGTTTTGTTATTTAAATATTAAAATTCACTATTTTAATTGAGATTTATTAGGTTACAAGAACTAATTGAAAAATTAATTAAGCTAATTCAATTAGCCATTTGTGTATACTTTAAACTCTGTGAGTCAATCCATCAATTACAATTATAATGAAGATAAAAATTAGGATAAACTACAAACACACTCCTTGAAGTTTATTTAAATTATAAATTACTTTTTGTAATTTTAAAAATTACATTATGCTCCCTAAAATTTTTAATTTCATAACAAATAGTTCCTTTTATTAATAAATCATCAGGTTAATTAACAATTTTTAATAATGTGAAAATTTTATATCAATTAATAATTCAGATAATTTTATTATTGTATAAGTTAACAGTTATAAATTTCATTTTTTCAATTAATTCTGTTAAATAAAAAATTCTGACAGGGAGATATTTATAATTTTTCAAATCACATGAGACAATTCGTATTTTAAGAAAATCTCAGGAGGTGTATTTGTAATTTCCCTTAAAAATTAACACAAACAAAACAAAACAGCCAAACTAAGAGAAAAAAATTTCAAACAAATATATTGGGAATAAAATTTACACACAAGAGAAAAGATTCAAATTATTAAATTTTTAATGAAACAATACGCAATATATAAGAGTTTTAAAGGTTAAATTTTTTCCTCTAAAAGTATTAATTTTGTTATAAAAAATATTTAGAGATTGATTTCAGTTGTCACAAGTACAGTCGTCAAAAAGTCGTCCTAAAAAATTAAAAAAATGAGTTTTTAGGAACAAAATTTTAAAAATATTGCTATTAAATATACTTTTAGGAACAAAATAACTTGGTCCAAAAAGAACTTATATTTTAAGACAATTTTTTATCTCAAAAATTAGTAATTCATCACTAAATATCTAATTTTATCATTAAAAATAAAATAGTAACATTTTTGGTGATAAGAATACTCCTTTAAAAAATGATTTAGTTTCTAAATTTTTACCTCTAAAACCTTAATTTCATATAATACAGTGCAGAAGTTTAAACTAACAGAGAGTCGATCCTTCTTAAAAGAGATGACTGATTGTAGCCCAATTTGTCCATATTCATAATTATTTTTTATTGATGGATCAAAAGAATGAATAACAAAAACCAATTAAAAAAAATTTATGTTCAACACTGATGAAAAAAATTATAATTCAGAATATAGGATCAAAAAAACTAACAAAATATGAGAAGTGCGTGTTATGAAATGCAATTCAAACGGGATTAGCTACTCTCCGTATCTTTATCTCATCATACTCTTCTATACCCTTTTTATGCGCTCCAATTTAGACCGGCACTGATCATACGAACCGTCTACTTCGTAGGTCCGCAATAAAAGTTATCCATGCAAAAAAATTAATTTCATTAGATATTTGTAAACATATGAACAAATCACATTATGTTTTATAAATTGAACGGTAAATGTGATTGTAAAGTCAAATCATTCATTTTATAAAATAAAATATGATTTGTTCTCGTATTTATAATTATTTAATGCAGCTAATTTTTTGTATAGATAATATTTACTATAAAATGTATAAAATAAACGATTCAAATTATTAATTTATGCGTGGATTATAATTCACAAAAATAAATACATAGGGAGATGAAATATTGAGGATATCTTATCCTAATTTAAACACTGAGACCCCTCCATATTTGTTTAACTTTTTTTGGGGGAAGGGGAAATTTACATGTCAGTGAAACTTTTAAAAATTATTTACAATTTGATAAAAAAAATTATAATTTCACTTTGCAATATTTATAAATTTTTACTAATTTAAATATATTTTATCAAAGACTCACTGATCTGAAATTAACTCATTTTTTTTTTTCTTATCTCACTATTCAACGATTCCCCATAAAATAAGCCTTTATAAAGTTATGCTTCTTGAAGTTCACTTTTCAAAACTGACAGATTTAGGGTTAATTTGAAAACTTAACTAAAAATTAATTTTTAATTTATTTTGGATCACATTAGTTCTTTATTTATTTTTATATTACATTTCTTAAAAAAAAATTAAAAAAATTAAAAAGTAAACTTTTAACCAACTTTTTAAAACAATTCTAATTGTCATTTGACAAAAAAAAAATTAGTTGGCCTTTTAGAGTTAGAATTTTTTTAACTTGGGATTAAAAAATTTGTTTGGATTTTTTTTTTACTAGAAAACTAAAATAATTATATTTTAAATGTGATATTTTATTTTATTAATTTTTTAATTTATTTTATTTTTTAATGACTAATTTAAGTCTAATCATGATTGTCAAACGAAACCTAATCTCAATTGGTCAATGTGGGGGCACATCCAGCTTCCTTTTTTTTTAGTAAGTTATCAATAGGTCTTAATAATTGGACTTAATTTTCATAAAGTCTTATTGAAAATAAGTCTTGATAAAATTATCGATAAAAATAATTTTTTTGTAATAAGTTTTTATATATGTCGTTAAAAATTGATAATTAGTGATTTTTTTATCATAATTTTTATAAATTATCGTTAAAACTTATAATTAGTGACTTTTTATAACAAATTTTTCATATAAAATCTATTAAATAATAAATTTACTTATTAAAATCTATACCTAAGTACTTCATTTTTTGCAAGGGACCATGACGATCTGTCAAGGAAATAACAGATTCATGACAGGAACTGGGTCGACATCACATGATGTAGAGAGTCCAACCGCATAGTGAGTTTTGGATTATGATGAAATTCCGTGACCAAGTACTAATAACTGGGAGACAAATGGGAAAATAGGATAAGAACTTGTAGCAAATAGTATGCAAAAATAACAAAAACACTTGGGAGCACTACATGGAGAAATGAACTGACCTCTTTATGATGTAATGGTTGTTTTTGTGATTTTTTTTTTTTTTTTTTTTTATTTTATTATTATTATTATTTTTTATTTGTCATCTCACAGAGCATCATATGCAGATCTGAGATGCTTCGGTGAGATTAGTGAGAGAAAAGCCATGTTCAACACAATCTGCAGCAGCGGCCGAGGAGTGATATGAGGCCCACGGTTTTGGCATTGTCCAATACCGGGGAGAGGGAAATGACCAGAGCCCTTCTCACCTGTTGAATTGTCGCCTGGCGTGGGGTAGCCCCGAGAGCCAACGCTGTCTCCACCAGGTTCGTTTGGATTTTGAGAGCTCGCCGAGCTCTCTTGGGAGTGTTCCTGAGAGTCTAGCCGAAGGGAGTTGTAGAGAGAGAAGGTGGAGAGATGGGTCTTTGGAAAGAGAAAGGTTGGTCCACTGTGGAGAAGAGAGGTCGTTGCAGACAAGAGAAGAACCGTTGGTGAAAACCCATTTGACAGAGAGGAACAGAGGTGTTCCATGAAGATAAGAGTAGGTTCTCTGTTTTGCCTTGCAGTGATGGTTTAATTTTGCTCAATACTAGCTCAACATCAGAGGAAGAAGATGATAGTGATGATGGTACTTTTAAATCCCTCATACACAAGATTATTTTTTTGAATTTTGTGCGTCCACAAAAGTTCAATTACAACAAATTAATACCTTGGTTCCAGTGATGAATATATGACCTTATTGTTTGTTTTATTACCTCCGTCATTCTTAAGGTATCATTTATAAGTTAGTTTATTAGTTAAAAATAAATTTATAAAAGTTAATTACAAGGAGTTAATTTGTTTAATATATTTTTAAATTTTAAATTTTGCAATGTTAGTTTATTAGTTAAAAATAAATTTACAAAATTTAATTACAAGAAATTAATTTGTTTAACATATTTTTAATTTTTATATTTTGCAATGGCTTTTAAGTATAAAAGCATATTTGGTAATTTTGTTATTTTTTTGATTTTTTTTAGTAGAATGACAAATTTACCCTCTTTACGTTACAATGTGCAAAGTAGGAAAATATGAAAGGCAAAGTAGAGAATGTGAAATCGGGCTTTCTGGAGAGAAATAAGCGAGATAGTGGCAAAAGCGAGCTTTTTGTAAGAATTGGATTTGCCAAATAAGTTGAGAAGACAAAAAAAGACCAAAACAAATGAAAACACAAGTCACTTTCTTCACCATTGATGATACAGTTTGTTCTAGGTGGAACGGGTCAGACTGATCCACGCTCCTCAAGCTTGTGTCCTAATGACCAAGCCCACCAAAAGACCTGCACAAGAGTTTAACGGGAAGCAGAGAGTCTCTCAGCAAACCCTCCGACAAGCAAGTTAGAGAGAGAAGTAGAATGTAGGGATGAATTAGAGATAAAAAACTTAACATTCTTCTCGTCTTCGACGTCTGCTTATATCCTCTGGTAATCATTTCGTTGTCTCTTTCGACCTGTTACCTTGGCCGAAAGTCTATGCTCTAGCTTACCTTGTTCATAGTGAAGCCACTCTGTCCCGACGGAGAGGGGTCATCATAGTAAATGCTGTAAGGGGCTTCATTAATGGCGATGTACAGTGGCAATAACTTTGCATATCATTGTCTGCTTATGTGGCTTGCCCTTCCCTTACCATGTGTTTTGATGTCATTGGTTCTCGTTGCTACGTGGGGCTTCAGCAATGTCGAGCTTTAGTATTTGAGTTATGTATTAGGCCCTAAATGGTGGGTTATAATCTTTATGGGCTTACCCATGTCAGTAGTCCTCCATTCCCAAGTGAAGCTTTAGTCCAACGAAGGGAATAATGAAGAAAACGAGGGTTGTGAGAGACCAGCAGGGTGAAGGCCAACCGAGAGGAGTGACCGACAATAAGGGGGCCGACCGCGAAGGGTGGCCAAGAGGAGGGACCGACCATGAAGAGGGTTGACCGCGAAGGGTGGCCGAGTGAAGGGACCGACCATGAGGAGGGCCGACTGCGAAGGGTGGCCGAGCAGCGGGACCGACCATGAGGAGGGCCGACCGCGAAGGGTAGCCGAGCGGCGGGACCGACCATCAGGAGGGCCGACCGTAAATGGTGGCCGAGTGGAGGGACCAACCATGAGGAGGGCCGACCGCGAAGGGTGGCCGAGTGGAGCGACCGACCATGAGGAGGGCCGACCGCAAAGGGTGGCCGACTGGAGGGACCGACTATGAGGAGGGCCCACCGCAAAGGGGGAGTGGCGGTGCGCGGGGCTCGAGGGACGGTGGGACACATGGTGATTTGAAGTGAAAAAGACAGGGTAGGGGAAGGGGGCAGTGAATCGTGGTCCTATACGTGGCAGAATCCTGTAGTGGGGAAGGTTAGGCATTAGGCAAGAAGTGAAACGATAGGCCATCATAAGGTATCGAAAAGACAGTTTTGGCGGATTATTGAAAATTTTTGAACTAGCAAAAATTAATTGTGACCCTTGGAATATAGGCAAGCCTTGGGCTTTTGGTATTATCCATTTTACATATCTCTTTGCAAACAACCAAAATATTCCAAGTGTAAACTCCTTTGTGTCGAGTGATACCCCTTTGCAACATTTTATGGACTATCTCACACCAATATCTGAAGCTATTCGCAGACACACAAGAGGGATGGCCCAAGAGGAAGCAACAACCGCGAGGGTTGATCCATTGGGGGATGACGATGCGATGGATTTAGCAGAACAATATCGCACGGAGCGTAGAGAGGGGGAAGGAGCAAGTCAGGCTGTGCGAGCTCGCCCCAGGACAATAATTTTGGCTACCTCTCCCCCAAGTAGTGGTGGAAGTGCTGAACAATCTAGAAGCGACGCCAAGGCAACTGATGCTGAACGCCTAGAAGATAGTAATTGCGTGCGCGAGTGCCTGGCCGCAGGCGACCGGAGGGACGGCGATGACAGTAGAGGAGTTCTTCTCCTGCTACAAGGCCTCCCGTCAGCAGGAGACCTGGGTGACGCTGCAAGTGGTGGCGGGGCGAGGTCTGGTGGCAGGTCTTCCATCATCGGTGAAGGGGTGGAGACCGAGATGGTTCTTTGTGACAGAGAACGGTGGGGCTGGGGTGCGCACAACGTGGAAGGTCCCCACCAAATCAGTCGAGCCTAAGTTGGGTGTTGAGGCCGAAGACTGAGTGAAGAAGGTGAGGGAATTGAGGAAAGAGAAGGGGGTGAGATGAGATGAGCTGGTCTTGCCTTCAACATTGTTCGCCCTAAAATTGGGACCGCAACCGTTGGGGAAGGACCCAGCAAGAGAAGAACTGGAGGCACAGAGGAAGGCAGAGGAGAAGGAGAAGAGGAGACTGTTCGCTCTAGCGGACAAGTACAAGGAGACACAGCTGGGGCCCGCTCCAAAGCCGATCGCGAGAGAGTGAATCTGACCGCGCCCTAAGTCGCTAGAGGGGAAGGATCAGGGAGGCTTTGAGCCACGACCGCCCCCAGTGGATCCTCTGAAGGAGAGGAACAAAAAGGAGATGGAAACTTTGAAGAAGAAGAAGAGAGTGATGGGGAGCCTGCCTTGAAGAGGAGGAAGGAGGTGACGACGGAGGAGACCCACAAAGTGGGGTTGGGGGAAGCAGCAAAGGGGGTGGAGAGTGGGGCGACTGGCCCTGAAGAACAAATGAAAAGTGGGGTGATCGGCGCTGAGCAGAGGGAAGAGCCACAGCCTAAGGAGGGTCTTGCGCTCCAAGGAGAAGAAGAGAGGGCTGGGTTGAAGACCGCCTTCTACCATGTCCCAGTGGTGTCCGGGCAAGTGGAAGGAGAAGGGAAATAAGCTAGGATGGTTGCAGATCGCCTCTTGGGGGTAGTGGAAGATGCAGTCGCACGCTCGGTGGCTGGTTTTACTGAGGCTGAGCTACTAAAGGGGTTATGCTCTGTCCAGATAGAGGCGACTGCCTTAGTAGGAGCCCTGTTGAATAAGGTGGCGGCGGCGGCGAAGGGGGAAGTGAGGAAGGAAAGGGAAAAGTTGGGGCAGATGGAGGCCCAGCTTGAAAATTTCAAGAAGGAGAGCGTAGGCTGGAGGAAGGCTGCGCGGAGTGCGTGTGCCAGGGGGTTGGAGAAAGCTCAGAAGGTGAAGAAGATGGGGGTGTTGGCGATGGTGCAAAGCAATGTTGCCGATCGTGCCTATGCTGAGCTGCTCGCGGCCAAGTTGGAGCTGGAGGACGAACGCCGCAAAGTGGTGTCGCTCGAGTTCCAGCTGGCTGGCGAGCAGAAGAAGCAGGAAGAGGCCCAAAAAGCCTGAACCGTCGCCAACGAACGGTGGGATGAGGCGATGACTTGTAACGAGGATCTGCGCGCCCAGTCGATCAAAGAAAAGGAAGAAGCAGATCTGAAGACTGTGGGGTTGGAGAAGATCTGGCAGACGAGTGCGCTAGGGCAGCGGCAGAGAAGGCGGGGTTGGAGAAGGAGTTGGAGGAAGAAAAGACCAAGGCACCCTCTGAAAGGGTAGCATACCCCGACTTATGCGTCACAGCAGTAGAGCAGTTCAACGGGTCTGCTGACTTTCAGATGGCTGTCAATGCCACAATCGCCAACAACTTGGCAAGAGAGGGGTCTGAGGGGGCTGGCCCGTCGGGGGCGACCGCTGGGAGTAGGAGTGAAGAAGAAGTGATCTAGAGCTTCCAGCGGCCGGACTTCTACAAACACGAGATGGCTGAGTTCTGGGATAGCGGCTGGAAGATGTTTAAACGCAAAACAGAAGAGCTGTTCCCAGACTTGGACTTCAGCAGTGTAAAGATTGACGAAGACGACGTCGCCCAAACGCCCCTAGATGAGGGTGTTGAAGAAGAAGACCACGTCTCAAGTGAAGAGGAATGATTGGTGTGAACAAAATTTGTACTCAGAGTTTTGGTTGTTTTGTTTTGTTTTTGTTTTGTTTTTGGAATTTCTGTAATAAACTTATGTATAAGTTTGTGACTAAATAAAATTATGAGTTGTGTTTGTGTTTTTATACTATTGCCTGTATTGTTTGAGGATCTGCAAAAAATGAAAGTGGTGACTTACATAGGGCTTGTGTATAAATTATTGTGAAGTTTAAAATGTAAGAAAACCTCAAGGCAGAGTGAAGTTTAAAATGTAAGAAAACCTTAATGCAGAGTGAAGTTTAAAATGTAAGAAAACTTCAACGCAGAGTGAAGGTTAAAATGTAAGAGAACCTCAACGCAGAGTAAATGTTAATATGTAAGAGGATCTCAATGTAGAGTGAAGTTTAAAATGTAAGAAAACCTCAATACAGAGTGAAGTTTAAAATGTAAGAGAACCTCAACGCAGAGTGAAGGTTAAAATGTAAGAAAACCTTAACGCAGAGTAAAGTTTAAAATGTAAGAAAACCTCAATGCAGAGTGAAGTTTAAAATGTAAGAAAACCTCAACGCAGAGTGAAAGTTAAAATGTAAGAGAACCTCAACGCAAAGTGAAGTTTAAAATGTAAAACAACCTCAATGCAGAGTGAAGTTTAAAATGTAAGAAAACCTCAATGCAGAGTGAAGTTTAAAATGTAAGAAAACCTTAACGCAGAGTGAAGGTTAAAATGTAAGAGAACCTCAACGCAGAGTGAATGTTAAAATGTAAGGGGACCTCAACGCAGAGTGAAGTTTAAAATGTAAGAAAACCTCAATGCAGAGTGAAGTTTGAAATGTAAGAAAACCTCAACGCAGAGTGAAGGTTAAAATGTAAGAGAACCTCAACGCAAACAGAAGTTTAAAATGTAAGAAAACCTCAATGCAGAGTAAAGTTTAAAATGTAAGAAAACCTCAATGCAGAGTGAAGTTTAAAATGTAAGAAAACCACAATGCAGAGTGGAAGTTAAAATGTAAGAGAACCTCAACGCAGAGTGAAGTTTAAAATGTAAGAAAACCTCAATGCAGAGTGAAGTTTAAAATGTAAGAAAACCTCAACGCACAGTGAAGGTTAAAATGTAAGAGAACCTCAACGCAGAGTGAAGTTTAAAATGTGAGAATGTTAAAAACGTGAAGTTGTGAATCACGACCCAGCAAGGAGCCAGTCTGATTTGGAAAATGTTGAACTGGAATTTGACGAAGTATGGCAACTATGCCACGATCATGAAGTTGTAATAGTGGCCTTAGCCGATCTCTTCATTCGTGCTCAGTTTGGGTTGAGCCATGATTAACGCGGTCTTGTTGAGTCTTCAAGCAACTCAGTCTGGCTGAGCTCTTCATGCTCAGTCTGGCTGAGGCTTTGAGTAACGCACTCTGGCTGAGCTCTTCATGCTCAATTTGGCTGAGGCTTTGAGTAACTCAGTCTGGCTGAGCTCTTCATGCTCAGTCCGGCTGAAGCTTTAAGTAACTCAGTCTGGCTGAGCTCTTCATGCGTAGTCTGGCTGAGGCATGTATGTGAGTGCTGCAATCAGGATGTTATTGAGATACCACACAGATGATTGAGATATAAAATTGTTATCATGTAAAGTGCAGCCCATTTGATCAGAAATTTACATCATGTGAGAGAAGAACAAGAACATTCAAGTGTGTAGACTGCCAAAAAGAAAATACAATAACTGATCAATACAAAAATAGGGATTTATTGAAAATAACACTTCAAGTGTTCGGCGTTCCACGAATGGGGGAGGTCTCGACCTTTCACGTCCAGAAGTCGGTAAGTGCTCAGACGAGTTACTTCGCACAAAACGAGGTCCCCCACGACGAACTCCCTCGGTCGAACTTTGCGGTTGTAGTGTGTTCTCATTTTCTGTTGGTATGAGGCCCGTCTGACAGCAGTGGTTTCTCGGAGCTCTTTGATTACGTCTAGGTCTACCCGACGCAGCTCTTCAGTTAGTTCTATATTCGGATATAGAACCCTTAGAGTAAGCAGACCGATTTCCACTGGGATGACCACCTCAGTGCCCTATGTTAAGCGAAAGGAAGTCTCCCCAGTGGGAGTTCGAGCGGTAGTGCGGTAGGCCCAGAGTACATTCGGTAATTCCTCAGCCCAGAGTCCCTTAGCAGCTTCCAGCTTAGTTTTGATGATCTTCAGAAGAGAACGGTTGGTGGCCTCAACTTGGCCATTGGCTTGGGGATGACCTGGGGAAGAGAAACATGGCTGGATTTGAAGTTCTGCACAAAATTTCCTGAACTTGGCATTGTCAAATTGTTTGCCGTTGTCGGAGATGATGGCTTGAGGGATGCCAAATCTGCATACGATCGACTGCCAGATGAATCTGGTTGTGTTCCACTCGGTAATTGTGGCAAGGGATTCTGCCTCCACCCATTTAGTGAAGTAATCAATGGCAACAATTGCGAATTTGGTTTGGCCTCGGCCAGTGGGCAATGGGCCAACTAGGTCGATCCCCTATTTGGCGAATGGGTAACGACTGCAAAGTGTGATTAATTCTGTAGGAGAAGTATGGGGGATGTTGGCAAAATGTTGGCACTTATCACATTTGAGCACGAAGTCAGTCATATCTTGATTGAGAGTAGGCCAGAAATAACCAGTGCGAAGTATTTTGTGGGCTAGGGACCGGGCGCCCGAATGATTACTATAGATACCCTCATGGATTTCCCTCATCACGTAGGTTGCTTGAGTAGGATTAAGACATCTGAGGTATGGTCGTGAAAAACCACGTTTGTACAAGAGGCCGCTGACAAGAATGTAGTTGGACGACTGGGCCCTTACTTTAGCGGCCTGCTGTTGTCGGCTGCCAGTTCCCCCGTTGTCAGAAATAGAAAGATGTCGGCCGCGCAAGGAATAGGTTCGTTTTGGAGGAAGTAGACTTGCTGCTAGTTTGGGGAAATGGCAAGATGGGCCAGGTACTCGAGGCGGACACCGTGGCTGAGGTCTGACTGGTCTGCCGAAGCCAACTGAGCTATTTCATCTACCTTGGATTTTTCTGCCCGAGGGATGTGCTTGATATGGAAATTATTGAAGAGGCGAGCGAGAGGGAGTGCAATATCCCTATAAGCCCGCATTGTGTCTTCCTTGGCATCGAATTCCCTTGTGATTTGTCCGACAATGAGCTGGGAATCACTGAACACTTGGATATGGCTGACACCAATGTCTCTGGCAAGGCGAAGACTTGCAATCAATGCCTCATATTCAGCCTCATTATTGCTTGCGTCGAACAAGAAGCAGAGAGCACATTTGAAATAACCCCCCTCTGGGGCAGTGAGGATGAGACCAGCCCCACTGTCTTCATTGCGGGATGATCCGTCGACGTTGAGGGTCCAAGAGTGGGGGTCTTCTGGCTCGGTAGGGGGTGGCAGGGGCGGAGGAGCTGTGGTTGGAGTGAGATTAGTGAATTCTAGGATGAAATCGGCAACAGCCTGTCCTTTAATTGCCGTTCGAGGCCGGTAGGAGATGTCAAATTGGCTGAGCTCGACCAACAATTACATAAGTCTACCGGAAAGTTTTGGTTGTTGCATTATCTTCTTCAATGGTTGGTCAGTGAGGACCACTATGGAATGGGCTTGGAAGTAAGGACAGAGTCGTCTGGAGGCGGTGACCAAGGCCAAGGGCATTTTTTCTAACAATGGGTAATTCTGTTCCGCTCCCCTGAAAGCCCGATTGATGTAGTAGACCGGTCGTTGGACAGAGCTGTCTTCCCTAATGAGTGCTGCACTGACCGCGGTGTTTGACACGGCTAAATAGAGGAAGAGGGGTTCGCCCGTGATTGCCTGAGAAAGTAAGGGGGTTGGCCATGCACTGTTTCAACTGCTGAAAGGCCTCTTTGGATTCTGCCGTCCACTCAAAAGTTTGTCGAAGAACTTTGAAGAAGGGGAGGCATTTGCCCATTGCACGGGAAATGAAACGGTTGAGGGCGGCAACTCGGCCAGTAAGCCTCTGAACCTCCTTAACCGTTCTGGGTGACTGCATTTCAATTATGGCCTTGATCTTTTCAGGGTTAACTTCGATGCCCCACTGACTGACCATGAAACCCAAGAACTTCCCAGATCCTACACTGAAGGCGCATTTCTCCGGATTGAGCTTCATTTGATATTTTCGTAGGGTGCTGAAGGTCTCTCGTAGGTCGGCCCGATGATCAGTGGAGAGCTTGCTCTTGACTAACATGTCGTCGACAGTTTCGGCCTATCTGATGATGAAAGACAGCATTGACCAACCATTGGTAAGTGGCTCCGGCATTTTTCAACCCAAACGGCATCACACGGTAATGGTAGGTTCCCCAGTCGGTGATGAAAGAGGTGCGTTCCCGGTCAGACGCGCGCATCAGAATTTGGTTGTACCTAGAGAAGGCATCCATGAAGCTAAGCATTTGATGACCGACCGTGGTGTCAAGAAACAGATCTATGCGCGGAAGGGGATAGCTGTCCTTGGGGCAAGCTCGGTTGAGGTTGGAATAGTCGACACAGAGTCACCATTTACCGTTGTTCTTACGGACTAGGACCACGTTTGACAACTATCTAGGGTAGTCTATGTTTTTGATGAATTATGCCTCAGGGAGCTTATCTACTTTCGCAGCGATGAGAGTATTGCGCTCCGGATGAAAGATGCACTGCTTCTGGTGGAAAGGTCAGAAATGGGGTTCAATGCTGAGACGATGGGTGATGAAGGAGGGGTCAATACCCAGCATATCGGAGTGGGTCTAGGCAAATTCATCTTTGTGCTCAATCAAGAGGGCGGTAAGGTCGGCTTTGGCCTGGGCAGATAGTTGGCTGCCGATCTTGGCAGTTTTTGTCGGGTTAGTAGGATTAATGAGGACCTCAACAAGCTTTTCTACTGGTTCCCTCCTAACCAGCTCGTCCTCGTTTCTAACGTTGAGTCCTTCAATGATCATGGCCTTCTTGAGCTTGACCTCTTTAAGTGAGGCAACATAACATTCCCTGGCCACAGTCTGCTCTTCCCTGACCGTGCCAACCCCAAGATCGGTGGGGAACTTGACGGCAAGATGGAAAGTGGATGTGATAGCTTGGAAGGCATTTAGGGCAGTGCGGCCGAGGATGATGTTGTAGGCGGAGGGACAGTCGACGACCAGGAAGGTAAGCAACTTGGTGGTCTGCCGTGGGTATTCTCCGATGGTGATGGGAAGATCGATGGAGCCGATGGAGGTCACTTGGTCTCCAGTAAAACTGACCAATGGGGTTTGGAGAGGAGACAGACTTTCATTCCCGATCTTGAGCTAGCGGAAGGCATTTAGGAAGATGATGTCTGAAGAGCTGCCGTTGTCGACGAGAACCCATCTGACTTTGTAATTGGAGAGGAGGGTAGAAATGACAAGGGGGTCGTCATGGGGGTAACAGATGCCTGTGCAGTCGGCTTCCGTAAAGGTGATGGGTTCTATCCATTGCTTGGGCCGTTTGGAAGGGCGGTCCAATGTGACAACTTCTTTGTCTGAGCCCTGTCTTATTTTTCTGAGTTCTGCCTGCTGAGCCGAGCGGGATGGTCCTTCATAAGCAAGTCCGCCCGCAATGACTCTGATTTCTCTAATAGGGGGGGCGGGGTTACCTTGTGCTCGGGGTTGCCGTGGAGGTCAATCGTGGCCTTGGTTAGGTTGTGCTAGTTGCCGGGGAGGGGTGCACTGGCAATTATTTCTGATGGGTTCAGTCCTTTGCCTCTGCTGAGGGCGGGTTTCCGTGAATTGACAAAGACGTCCCTGACGTATCAAACCCTCGACCTGATCTTTGAGGTTAACACACTCCTCGGTATTATGGTCGTGGTCCTGGTGAAAATGACAGTATTTGGACTGGTCCAGCCGATTGGAAGGAGACCGTGATTGTTGGGGCCATTTTAGGGGCTAGTCTCGTTGGATCTGATTGAGGACTTGTTCCATGGTGGAATTGAGGGGTGTGCACCGTTCGAACCGGCCGGGCGGTCGAGTTGGTGCAGACCAGTTAGCTCGGGGGGGTTGGTCGGTATACTAAGGTGTTTGGTTGTTGTATTGGGTGTTTCTGGTTTCTGAGTCCTTTCTCTTCTCCCTGGGGGTTGGGTTTTTGGCTGTAGGGTCTTGGCGAGCAGTTAGGGATTCTTCGGCATTCATGTATTTTTGGGCTTTAGAAAGTAGGGTTGCCATAGAGGTCGGGGGGTTTTTGGAGAGGGAGAAAAGGAAATCAGATGATCGTAGGCTGGCCATGAATGCCGTGAGGATGACCTTGTCATCATTTTTTGCCACTTGCAGGGCTTAGGTGTTGAAGTGGGTGACAAAGCTGCGCAGCGACTCCCCCTCAGTCTGACAGATGTTGAGGAGCTGGGTTACCGGACGCCTCTGGCGCTGGGCTCCAATGAAATGCCTGAGAAAGGAGTCACTGAGGTGCTAGAAAGTGGAAACAGAGTCTAGCCGACCCCTTGAGTGTTAAGGGGAAAGCCCGACACATGATTTCATCGGGGAATGCATTAAGGATCATGAGGGTTTTGTAGGTCTCCAGGTGATCGACTAGGTCCGATGTACCATCGAAAGAGTCGATTGTGGGCATCTTGAACTTAGGAGGCAGAGGTTTATCCCTGATGGAGGCAACGAATGGGGAGTTGGCTATGGTAGAAGGTTTATGCTGTATGTTCTGCATGACTCCTTGGAGCTGGAGCTTCATGGCTCGGAGTTCTGCATCCCAAAGAGGAATGTTGTCACCACCGGAAGGCAACGGGAGCTGGACGCTGCTGGCCTCTTCTTCAGGGATTGGTGTCGGGGCCGACGGATGCGGGGCCCGGGGTGGTGGATTTATATCTGGGGAAGGGGATCGCAGGCCCTTCAAGTTGGGTAGATAGGGTTGCTGGATAGTATGGCTCGGTGCTCGTTCTTGGTTGGGTGGAATATCTGGAGGTGGAGGAGGGGCCATGGGAAGGTTTCTTTGCAGTAGGGCATTAATCAAAGCTTGTTTCTACTCAGCCAGGCGGTTAATGCTATTGGTGAGCTCGGTAAAGTACTGTGGTGGGCTGTTTGGATTGGGAGGGTCGGCTTGGTGGTCGGGAACAATGGGGTGGGAAGCCATGGATCTAGTTGTGACCATCCACCTTCGTAGGTGGTAGGAATGGGTTATTGGGAAAGGACCTCCGGCGACAATGAGCACAACTGGTGCGCAGAGTAAGAGATTTCCCACAGACGGCGCCAACTGATGATACAGTTTGTTCCAGGTGGAACGGGTTGGACTGATCCACGCTCCTCAAGCCTGTGTCCGAATGACCAAGCCCACCAGAAGACCTGCACAAGAGTTCAACGGGGAACAGAGAGTCCTCCAGCGAACCCTCCGACGAGCAAGTTAGAGAGAGAAGTAAAATGTAGGGATGAATCATGTTTGTTTTGATGGTAGTTATTAGTGTAGGGATTGTTAAATTATTACCCTATAAAAGAAATATAAAATATTAAAACAAAAAAAACTATGATTTTTACTTAACAAAAAATATAAAAACATTAAATATTAATGTTAAAAAAAAATGCACAACATATATAAAAAAAAATAAAAAACCTAATCCCATGGACTAATTTCCTAATACCACCTCTACCTCCTCCATCTCAATCCCAACACCAGGCCCATCCTAATCTCATGGAATTATCAATCCTTTCTCCATCTCCCAAAACAAACACAATATATAATGGGTCCCACATCTATCTCAATTTCAATCTCAATCCCATCTCTAACCCCAAAACAACTGGGGCTAAATGCTTACCAAAACTATGCTAAACTACCAAAAATGTGAATCCATCAATGAGCCAAGCAAACCGGAATGGGCTTACTTTAGCTTTCACTCTTATCCTCAAACCACAAACAAAAAATAAAAAATAGAAAACAAAATAAAATAAAAATTAAAAAATTATAGATAATAAAACTAATATAGAAAGCAATAAAGATAAGAGAGAGAGGAATTACCCAAGAAAAAAAGATGAGGAAACATAGGATTTTAATCAACACAAATACTATTCTCAAGGGGACGAAATATCTCTGTTTTGACCATTTTTGAAGGATAATCTCCCTTTTGGGCAAAGACTAAAAAATTACCGATAATCTCCCTTTTGGGCAAGGATAATCTCCCTTTTGACCATTTTTAAAAAATTATCTCTGTGTGGTGATAGTGAGCCTTGTTCTAAAGACTATTTCAACAAGATTGGGAACACTTTTGCTTTGTGGGTTTCTTTGCCTTGATTGGAGATGGCCATTCATACACAATTTCTCTGAAATTTCTTTGCCCAAAAGGGAGATTATCCTTCAAAAATGGTCAAAACAGAGATATTTCGTCCCCTTGAGAATAGTATTTGTGTTGATTAAAATCCTATGTTTCCTCATCTTTTTTTCTTGGGTAATTCCTCTCTCTCTTATCTTTATTGCTTTCTATATTAGTTTTATTATCTATAATTTTTTAATTTTTATTTTGTTTTCTATTTTTTATTTTTTGTTTGTGGTTTGAGGATAAGAGTGAAAGCTAAAGTAAGCCCATTCCGGTTTGCTTGGCTCATTGATGGATTCACATTTTTGGTAGTTTAGCATAGTTTTGGTAAGCATTTAGCCCCGGTTGTTTTGGGGTTAGAGATGGGATTGAGATTGAAATTGAGATAGATGTGGGACCCATTATATATTGTGTTTGTTTTGGGAGATGGAGAAAGGATTGATAATTCCATGAGATTAGGATGGGCCTGGTGTTGGGATTGAGATGGAGGAGGTAGAGGTGGTATTAGGAAATTAGTCCATGGGATTAGGTTTTTTATTTTTTTTTATATGTTGTGCATTTTTTTTTAACATTAATATTTAATGTTTTTATATTTTTTGTTAAGTAAAAATCATAGTTTTTTTTGTTTTAATATTTTATATTTCTTTTATAGGGTAATAATTTAACAATCCCTACACTAATAACTACCATCAAAACAAACATAATTTCCGACGAGCAAGCTTAACCTTCTTCCCGTCTTCGACATTTGCTTATATCCTTTGGTAATCATTTCGTTGTCCCTTCCGACCTGTCACCTTGGCCGAAAGTCTATGCTCTAGCTTACCTTGTTCATGGTGAAGCCGTTCTGTCCCGACGGAGAGGGGTTATCGCAATAAATGCTGTAAGGGGCTTCATTAATGGCGATGTACAGTGGCAATAACTTTGTAGATCTTTGTCTACTTATATGGCTTGCCCTTCTCTTGCCATGTGTCATGATGTCATTGGTTCTCGTTGCTACGTGGGGCTTCAGCAATGCTGGGCTTTAGTATTTGAGTTATGTATTGGGCCCTAAATGGTGGGCCATAATCTTTATGGGCTTACCCATGTCAACCATCATCAAACCATTTTTTAAAGTTTTTTATATAAATTTTAGTATTAAATAATATATTATATACATATAAATATATGAAATCCAGACAAGGTCGTCCCATTCAGTCCCTCATTCTCCTTTCACTCATTCACTTGCTTGACCCTCCTCTCCGCGCAACATCCAACTTTAGTTCCGCCGACTTGGTGGGAACTTTCCAAATCGTGTGAACTCCCCTCCCGCCATTTGCCGACACAAAAAACCATTTTGGCCTCCACTCCTTTACTGATGAGGGCAATCCCGCAACCAGTCCCCTCCCCATTATCGCTTGCAGGGTCACCCAAGTCTCCTGTTGCCCCAAGGCCTTGTAGCATGAAAAAAAACTCATCCACCGTCATCGTTTCCCCCTCGGTTGCCCTCAGCCACGCAATCACGCAAGCAAACAGGATTTTTCACACATTCGACATTAGTTGTCCTGGTGCCATTTCTAGGCGGTTCAACACATCGACCACTAGTGGGGGCAGTGGCAACCTCAGGCCCCCGCGCAGCGCCTCTTCTTACAGCGCAAACTCCATTGGCTGCGCGTCGGATGCTCTCTCCTTCGCCATAGGCACTCTCAACTGTATATCCATTGGAATCTAGTATCTACTACGCAGCTCCTCCAGATCCTCTACCGTTAGCATAGACTTGTCAGCTTTGGTGTGCCAGTGGTCAGGTGTCACCGGACTAATCGACTGGACCACCAAAATCATTGTCATTGGAAGGGGCAGTGCTGCTCGCTCCGTGCCCCTCTCCATTCACCTCTCCACCCTGTACTGTTCTGCCAGCGCCAGTGCCAGCGCCATCCCATCATTCTCTCCCAATGCATCCGACGCCATAGCTGGCGCTTTGTTTTGTGTCATTCCCCTTATGTTCCTATATATTGCTTCCATAGTAGGGGCAAAAAAGTTTGCAATATGGTAGAGCGGAGAATCCCACGAGACAAATGCAGTAAAGTCTTGGATGTGTTGGTTTCTCGCAATAAGGTATGAAAAACGCACAACTCCAAAGGCCTAGGGTTTGCCTATCTTCCAAGGATCACGGTTAAAATTTGCCAATTTGAAAATTTAACATGAAGTACAAATCCTTTCCTTTTCCACCTCCCCCCCACCAACCCCTTCATCTCCTACAAACGATTCATATCTCTCACTAGTGGCCTACATTGCCCCACATGTACGGCCACAATCCCTCTCTCCCTCTACTAATTCTCTTTTCTCTCCCCCGTCTTTTCCACTTCACATCATCACGTGCTTACCCGCCCCTCGAGCCCCGTGTGTCGTCGAAGCATTTACGGCACCTTCGCGATCGGCTCTCCTCACGATCGGTCATCCCGTTCGGCCACCTTTGCGGTCGGCCCTTGTAGACGCGCCCTTGGGCTTCATGCTACTACAGTTCGGACTCAAATGTCACGGTTCTTAATCTGATCTCATAATGTGCGATGTGAGATTGATAAATCACCAAAGAGTCCAAATCTGACAAATCGTTTTGGAAAACTGATTTTTAGAAAGAAGTGCCAAACATGGATTGCTTTGCCAGATACAGAGTCGCCACCTAAATATTTTATTTTGGGGGAATTTAGGAAACCATGACTCGTGCCTAAGGCCACGTGTCCGTCATCACCAACGTTGCCTCGGCTCGGAAACTTGGGTACGATTAGGGAAGGTCATTTAATGAGCACCCCCGCTCGCCCGATCAAAGATCGGCCTGTACTAAGCATGATATCGAGTTTTTGAAGACACATGCGTTCTTATTCCGGTTAATTAACTAAAATTACTATGTGATGCACACAGCAAAACAAGTATAGACTAGATCGCCTAATTTGGATCAAAGCATTGCATATCCATTTGTTTGGAAAAATGGTTTGAAGTTTGCTACTCGCAAGTAAGCTAAAATGCGAATTTCGATGAATTGTCCCAATTCAAGTAATCTAACCTTCACCCACAGGCATTCAGGCAGTTAATCACGTAAGCAAATAGTCTCATGGCGAGCATGCTTTCATGGCAACATTAACACACATGCAGTATGCTAAAGCGTAGACACTCACAGTGTACTCCAAGCCAAAACAAAGAACTAGTTAGAAATCTATGCATGATCCTAATTCATGTTAGAATGGCTAATGCAACACATGCGAAAATGCATTTAAGATAGGCTCGGCTATCCTAAGGATGTCATGTGAGATGTAACTTGGTACATGTATTCAAATTGAAATTGAAATACAATGCAGTTAGTATGATGCACCGAGCCCGGTGCATGCAATACAGATGAATGAATGCAAACATGCAAGCATAAGGTATGCTAAATGAAACATGCCCTAAAACTAACCATCGTAAGCGGTTAAATAAAAGGGAGAAAGAAATGAGGATTGGAAGACATGCATCACACACACGCATGGTTATTACAACAATTGGCTCTCTCGAGGGAGAGACCGAATAAAGAGCTAACTAGCTAATCTAAGCTAATTAAACTAATTATCACACAAAAAATTAATTAACTAATCCTAGTTAACTAATTATTACACAATGAATTGAAAAGCTAACGCATTAACTATTAAAGGTACAAACCAAAGCAAAACCTAGCTATCTAAGCATGGCAGCTAAGAAAAGCAATAAATCAAGAGGTTCCCAGAGGGAGAAGACTGGATGCATGCTCGGTCGCCTCGTTCAGAAATCCAATGCGATGCCCCGATTTGCCTCTGTTTTCATTTGTTCTCAGAAACTTGCACCAAGCTCCAAAAAGCTGAAAATCCACCTTGGGAATCCAGTAAGAGGGTGGCCGACCACTATTGGTCTCTCTAAACCCCTGCCGACCACTTTTTGTTGTTGAAAACCAAGAAAAGTGGTCGGCCAGCTACTTTTTCTAGTTGGCCGACCAGTTGTTGCTACCAGACTCCAGTTTGCTGCAACAGAGAGCAAGAAAGGGCATGGCAATGTATTTGCAACGTATGTGTGCACAACCACCCTCCCTATCATATCATGAACTCAAGGGAGTGTAGGTTCTCGACCCTCGGGCCACCAATCGCGCATTTTCATGCGTGATGGCCGAGTGGCGAAGTTGCACAATTCAATATGAAAATGAATGCACAAGTAAACGCATAAAGCCTAAAACTCTATCATGGATGATCAAAAGCGTCGGCGACCGGGAATTAAGGCACGTTTCATTACTTTAAGTATGAAACGTCCCTCGTTTCTCATGTTTGGACTAACACCTACTCCAAACACAATGCAAGCAAGCATGGCATACACAATGCGACTCAAGCATGCAAGTATGCAATATGACTTAAGCATGCAAACATGCAATGCAATATGAACAACCTAACAATGCTAATGGCATGCACAATGCTAAAGCATGTAACAACTAGCATACACAATGCTAAATGCTAAGAACTAGATGGCATACTCAATGCAAGGCATTCATAAGGTTCTAAGCACAATGCAATGCATGCATGCACAATGCAACGCAACAAAGGCAACTTATGTAATATACCAAGCATGGCATGCTCAATGCAAATAAACATGGCATATTCAATGGACTTAAACCAAAAGGGTAGACCTCAATCATGCCCAAATCAGTGGCCATAAGTGATGAAATGAAGGCACATGAAACAAGGTGTGCATGCACAATGCATTGGCCATCAAAGAGGCCAAAGAGCACAACTCTCAAGAGTGCTCGATGAGTAACAAAAGTAGAAGTGTAACAACACTAAGTGCACTGAAATGAAGTAAGAAGTGATGCCAAATCATTCAAACAACATAAGTAAAGCATGCTAGGGTCCTAAGGCATGAAGGCTAGTGAAGAGGACTACAAAGGAGGCATGCAATACATGACACAAATGCATGAACTAAGCATGGACAGAGCTCAAGTATGTCCAATCATGGACCAAAACATGCTAAGGTAAGGGCCCAACGGCCTAGGCATGCAAGCATACAGGCTAAGCCATAACAAGGCCATAATGCACAACACTTAAAGACATTCAAAGCATGAATGAAGTGGGAATATAAGCATGATATAAGCTCTGAAATGACATGCTAAATGATGCTAAATCATGTACACAACACAAGTGAAGCATGCAATGGTGCTCAAAGCTTGAGGCAAGCAAGAGCATTTGTACTACAAGTATAAAAAACATGAAGCATGAGATTAAGGAAATCCAAAACAGTCTTAGAACATGTTAAAATGAGTCTAAAACATGCATGGAATGAAGCCAAAATGTGCTAGCATGAAGGGCATAAGGCATGATTCATACAAAGCAAATAAGGTGGATTTTACTACACCTATTAAGACCAAGCATGGAATGACTTAAGAAATAAAAATTAGAGTTATATCATGGCATAATAACCCCAAATAAACACTGAAATGGTGACTCGCAAGCAAAGGCATGAAGGCATACGCAATGGTTCATGTTAAGACATAAAGAGGAAAACCCTCCAACGCATTGAATGAGCGACAAATGTGAATGCATGGCCACGGAACATGGACTGAAATCACATTATGAATGATGCCAAATCATTGAAACAGGCCAAGTAGAGCATGCTAGAGGATTCAATACACAAAGCTAGCACACTAGATTGAACCAAGGCTATACAAAGCAAGTCATGGATGACCAATACAACATAAATCAGACCTTAAACATGCTAAAACATGATCAAAGTCTTCATGAAGTTGAGCCAAAAGCATGCTAAAATGACATGTCAAGGCATGAGGCATGTTAGGCTAAATCATGGAAATGCACTACAAGTGCATATAGCATGCAAAGGCCAACCAAACCAAACCAAAATAGAGTCATGGCATGGCAAAACATTACCAAATACATGCTGAGATGGACCTAAACCGAGCTAAAATGACATGCTACTTCATGAAGCATACAAAGCTAGTTTAAGGGATTTACACTACAAGTGTATTAGGTATGCATGAGCCAACCAAACCAACCCAAAACAGATCTAAGGCATGTTAAAACAACACCAAAAAACCCACTGAGATGGCTCCAAAACAAGCTAGAAAGACATGTTCAAATATGAGGCATGCAAGACTAGATTGTGCGATTTACACTACAAGTGTATAAAGCATGCATGGAGTGACCAAAGCAAGTAAAAATAGTGGCATGCCTCAGCAAAATAACCACAAATACAAGCTAAGAACAAGCTGACACAAGCTTACCAAAGATGCTCAAACATGAGGCATATTAAGGCATGTAAAGAAAATGCAAGGAGATGAGATGTCCCTCTCCTTCTTAGGACCTTAAAACACCAGATTTCAGTGGTCAGAAGGAAAAAATAAGGTGGTCTCGAAGCTCACAAAAAAAGCTCAAAAACAAGGCCAAACAAGGCCTAAGAGGGGGGTAAACAACCCCAAATGAAAAAGTGATCTAAACAAAGATCAAAAGCATGCAAAAACAGAACTTTTTTAGTTAAGAGGTAAGCTTAAAAACGTATGCAAGAAGGGCTAAAAGCTTAAGCAAGAAAGGGGGTTTTAAGGCTTAGAAACTCACCCTTGTAGAATAACTTCAAGGCTGTAACTTCAGCAAGTTTTTTGAGCTTAAACCAATCCAAGAACACCAAAAACAACTCCTTAGCACCTCAGCTACCCAAGGATGGTGTTTTAGTGTGTGTTTGTGTGTTAAACTAAGACAAATCCACACTTTTGATGCACAAAAATGAAGAAACAAAGCAATATAGCGACAAAGCTATATCTATCCTCCTCAGCTAGTTTTTCTAAACCTGGAGGAGGGAGGAGGAACCTTCCTCTTATAGAAGAGGAAAGCCAAAGCTTCTTGGAGAAGATAAGGTTGAATGCCATCCCTCCATACACGTGTATGGAGGATGGCTCAAATGCTCTCCAGCTGTGCTAGCTGTCCCAAAATATCTCCAAAAAGGTGCCAAAAGCAGCCAACCACTTGAAGTGATCGGCCTGCTAGTAAAAGTGGTCGGCCGACCACTTTATGTGGTCAACCAGAGCAAAAACTGGTCGGCTACAGGTGGGAGAGGTCAACACACTAAATGCAAGGTCGTGGTGTGGTGGCCGACCATAAAAGATGGTCCAAAGACCAAGAAAGCCAGTTATCTAACAAGAAAACTAGCTGGAAAAAGGAAAAGTGGTCTCCAAGGAGAAATACTGGTCTCCCACCCTTGTACCACCTTCCAAACAAGTAAAACAAGGTTTGTACCAAAAACAAACCAAAGCGAACGCAAGACGAGAAATTGAGAGGCGAAACATGCGGCCAAACGCCCCGAAAACTAGCTGACGAGCATCAAAAGTGGTATGCAACCACAAAAGTGGTCTCCCGAACCACAGTGTTCCTCAAGGCAGAGGCAACAAGGTGTGGTTCAAAAACCACGCCAAACGGAGAATGTTAAGCGGTTCCGAGACAAGGCGCACGGCCAAAGGCTCCAAAAATAAAAAACTAGTCTCTAAACGGGAAAAGTGGCCTACGACCACAAAAAGTAGTCTACGACCACAGAGAGATAGTCTACAAGACCACTCCCTCCCTTCAGGAAGGGAAAACAAGACTTGGTCCGCAAACCGAGACAAAGCACAAAGAGTTCCGAGACCCGGAGGCAAGGCTCTCAGCCAAAACTCCGAAACCTCAGAACGAGCACAACATACACCATCACCGAGCGCTCAATCGATGACGTCTGAGTCTTAAGGTCGGTCAAAAATAGGGTGTCTACAAATCGCCGTATAGTTAGTATTGGCTACCAAACTTATTTAGTCGCCGAATGAAAAGAAAAAAATTGTTTTTACCTTTGGTCACCAAATATTTATTTTCACCGAATAAAACATTTTTTCATCGCCGTATAGTTAGGTTTGGCTACCGAACTTATTTAGTCGCCGAACGAAAAAGAAAAAATTTGTTTTTATCTTTGGCGACCAAAAGTTTTGGTCGCCAAATATTTATTTTTAGCGACTAAAACAATTTTTCGTCGTCGTATAGTTAGTTTTGGCTACCAAACTTACTTAGTCACCAAATATTTATTTTCAGCGACTAAAATATTTTTTAGTTGCCGTATAGTTAGGTTTGGCTACCAAACTTATTTAGTCGTCGAATGAAGAACTTATTTAGAGATGAGGCACTTATTAATTACAATTTTTTATTTAAAAAAAAAAAAACATGATCAACATTAAGATAATTTTAATTTTATTGGCTAAATTTAAACATAAGAATTATTACAAAACATTATTAATAAAAACAAAGAAAAATTCTATAATAATGTATAATAGCTCGGTGCGGGATGTTGATGTAAGTTTGTAATATTAGCACAAAAAATTATGGTTCAGTTGATTCCTAATTTTAGAAAATAAAAACAAATCATTTATAGCACAAATTATTATAAAATCTATTAGAGTACTATATAACGTTGCAAAAATAAAATTTCCTGAGACCAAAATTGAAATTTGCTCAACAAAGTTTGAATATGGAAGAGCAAAAAAAAGCAGGAAAATTATAATAAAAAAATTACCGACCAAAGTAATTTGGTCGCACATAACAAAACGATACTGTTTTGAATGTAATTTAAATTAAGTGAAGCACAGTGCCGATCAAACAGTTTGGTAGGAAAAAAAAGCCCAATAATAGCGGAGTGATATTTTCAAACTCTTTTATACAATATATACCACGAACCACTCCCGTGAACCACTCCTCACACGCACCTCATCGTCGATTCTCCTGCTCCATTGTAGTCACCAAAGTCGCTCCTCCTCCATCATCGCATTCGCGTGTATAGCTTCTTCAACCAAGCATTAGTGGCGCTTCGAGAAATACTTGGGCCTCCATTGTTAGGTATCTCTCTCTCTCTCTCTCTCTCTCTCTCTCTCTCAATCTTTGTATTACTCACATGGTTGCTCTCTATTTTCGCACCTAGTAGCACCACTATCACCATTTTTCTGCTACTACCAATTCGCCTATCTTCAAACAACCCCGAGATCAAGTATTGGTCCTCTCTTTCTCTGTCGCCCAATTTCTCTATTTTCCTTTGTTTTCCCTAATTTTCAAAACCAATTTTTTTGTTTTCCCTAATTTTCAAAACCCTAATGAGTGAATGTTTGAAGGGATGGCCTCAAATCATAGTGCGTGGCTTTGGTTAGTCAATTCAATATATATAATTAAAATATTAATTTCTTGTTCGAAATCAATACTTTACGCAAAATCCCTCTTCAATCTATCAATTATTTGTTGATTCATAGTTGGATCCATAAAAAGAGGGTTCAAATCAAACTCCATGCCTTATAAATTCCAATGCGAATAACATAAAATAAAAAAAAAAACATCTGAAGTCTCTAGTGGTGGGTCCTGAGCCAGTGATTGACTAAGTAGGGACCGCGGTCAGTGCTAGTGCTAGAGATGAGGGTATTTTTGGGGCTTGACAGTTGTGCATAGTGGTGAAGAATGTGAATGTCGATGGATTTGTAAGGAGCTTAGGATGGGGAAGAATATTTGTAATTGAAGAGTGACTGAAAGAAAAGTTATGGCTATTATAATGTAATTTACGGGCCTATAAGTGACTTATTTATTACAGCTAAACAAAGAAAAAATTTAGTTGAGGAGGATAGTTCCTACACAGATGAGAGTTTTGAGTTTAATTCTTTTGTCATGTTGATGGTCCTAGATGGAAATTTTGTGAGGAACCCGGTGTATCATCAAGAGGAAATATGTTGAAATCAATACCAGCATCTAGTTTACTGTGGAAGTTACGGTGGAGTACTCTTGGACTGCAATTTGACTGGTCCAAGGTGATTGCTAATTTCATATTGTTCTTTTTCAGTTTTTATCTCAAATTGAGTGCTATGGCCTTTATTTCTTTCAATACTAGCAACCCATTTGGACCATGATTGGTATTGCTTCAAGCTATGAGGTCACTACTGTGAATTTCTATATTGTTTGATGTCTATTGAACTTTCATAAGATATTTGCACCAACTATCTGTTTTGACCTGTGTCCCATGTAAGTTTTTTCATCAATTGGCTTGAATTACAATTCTAGTACATATGTCATATTGGACATCTTTGTTTAATTAGCATGAACACCGGTCATCCATTTATTTTGAACATTGTTTCATTGTAGTTCTGTGAGATACACTCGTCAGTAATATCTTAAGTAACTTTCTTACATATTTGTACAACGGAATTACAATGTATCTCTTCTACACAACAAGATCCACTGTAATAACCCTCACGCTATCCTAACCATACTCATATGCATTCATGTGATTCTGTCTTGTAAGGCTTGCATTTCAAGTCTTGTCCTTGTTCGTTTAAAGTGTTACAGCATGTTTAGTGTCTTGCTTAGTGTGAGTTTAGCCGAGGTCGTCTTCAGTCTAGAATTATCTTGGAACCCCTTTGTTTGACCTCCACCTTCGCCCTAACATGTTGTCCGAGATGTCACTATCTAGGCCGAGGTGTTTATCACCAAGGCCGAGGTGTGAATCATCTAGGCCGAGATGTTACCTTTGCACCTAAGTGATCTTGTCCTGGAGTGGTATGACATAGACCGAGGTGTGGCACATCTAGGCCAAGGTGTGGCACAGCTTAGTCAAGTGTTGTCCTTCCTAGCCGAGGTCATTATTCCCTTACTTGCCGATGCCTTGCTTTTAGCCGAGATCATTGCCTACCGAAGTGCCCATGCCATCTTGCTTGTTGAACACACTTTGTCATAGTTTTATCTTGTCACTCAGCCACCTTTTTGTGTAGCACCAACCAACCGCTGCCACGTGCCCCTGTAGAGGGTTAAGTCAGCCAGTAGACCTAGAAATGTATCATTTTGCTATATGTCTTTGTTTGTGAGGAGAGAGAAGCTCTAGAAGAAGAAAAAGTTTAGAGTGAGAGAGTGGGCTTCGAGCTTGATTCCTAGAGATCAAACCATTAGATTCACGTATTGAGGTTAGATTCTTGATTTACTCTTGACATTCTTATTGATCATCTAGCTGCATTGCACGATCAAACCTATTCTGCATGTCATGCATCGATTTAAAATTGGTTTTAGAAAGAGAAAATAGTGTTCATGTGTTTTTGAAGGAAAAGTCTTGTTTGATCTGAAAGTTTGCCTTAAAAATTCATGTTTTTGTGTCTGTTTTCGCAAGATCCTTGAACATGGGTACCCAGGTTCATGTATTTGAATTCATAGCATAAAATCTCAGATTTTGTAACAGCAAATGATGGTCTTGCATTCATCTTCCTCACGTTCATGATTCTTCATGCTCATGTTCTTCTAGAGAGGGAAACCCAGATTTTCCCGACCTCATTTCCTTGAATATGGCCATCGAGGCAACACCTCAGCAAGGAGGTGTGGGACCTCGCCCTAGACCTGGTAGTCGCCCAGCATGTCTTCCCGAGATGAGAAACAGTGTCTTGTTTTGATTTAGCTTAGTTTTGAAAGATGCCGAGATCATCTGTATGCATGTGAATTTGTTTGAAAGTGCATCCAACAGACTTTGCCATGTGTTTGTAGGACTTGGACTTGCCTTGACCCTGACGTCTGAAGGGCCATGTGAGTGGTATTTTTAATAAAGTTATGTTATTAAGTTTTGATAAAGTTTTGCCTTGCTTGTTTTGGAAAGTATTTTGTGAAGCATGAATGATGATCCCTATTTTGTATACCAAGTACTAGCCTTGTTTTGAATGACAATCTTGACAAGTCCGTACGTGCTAGGGGACTATAAGCATTTGTAGCACAATCTTTGAAAGTCCGTACGTGCTAGGGGACTATAAGCATTTGTAGCACAATCTTTGAAAGTCCGTACGTGCTAGGGGACTATAAGCATTTGTAGCACAATCTTTGAAAGTCCGTACGTGCTAGGGGACTATAAGCATTTGTAGCACAATCTTTGAAAGTCCGTACGTGCTAGGGGACTATAAGCACAAGTCCTTAGTGTCAGGGGACTATAATGAACGGCACCATTGAATTGAGATATCTCCCTTGTCTTGCCTTGTCTTGTCTTGTTTGCCACGAACGGTTTACCACGTGGGTTGTTTGCCGAGATGTCATCACTTGTATTATAATGATGTTAGTAAGCATCCTGTGAAACTTGACAGATTTGGAAGATGGGCTTGGTTCATCCCTTGACTTGCACTAATTATGTTATGTATTGTTTGATAAAGATCTTGAATACCAGTCATCCAAACCCCTTTATTTCTTATACCATTCACTGAGTATCCAAGCTCACCCTCTATATATATATGTAGGTGATGAGCAGGAAGGCGGTGACGCCTAGGTGTGACTCGCAAGCTTGTTTTGTGTTTTTGTTATTGTCGGCCTAACTTGTATTCATGTCGGCAGTCTTGAAAATCATGCTTCTCAGCTCATAATGCTTGTAATTTACACATGTCGGCTGGAGAAGCCTTTTGATCAAGATGTAATATGTATTTTGTACTTTATTGTATTGGTATCCGAGTTGTAATATTATGTAAAGTTGTATGCCCTCCCATGTAACTTACGCACTGCTCTTATGGACCACTTGTATTTTTAATTATTGCTTCCGTGTTTGTGAGCCCCATATATATATATATATTTATACTCTGTTTGTGTGTGAATTTTGAAAGTTGGCCTCCGGTAATCTCGGATTACTGGCCATCACGTCACCAAACTATTAGGGGCGGGTTGGGGTCGTGACATCCTCGATGCTCTTTGCCAATTGGCTAAAGAGATGGCAACACCTGCAATGCCAGGTGGGGAAGAATTTTGCCTAGAAGCTGCAATAGTGAATTACTTTGGGTTAGGTACTCTTCAGTCATAGCTATCTTTTGAATGTTGAGTTTGGTTTTAAAGTAGATTATGAGAATTTGTGTATTTGTGTAGTTAATTTTTTTTCCTGACAATTTAGTTATTGAGATGTTAGAAGGAAAGAGCTCATAAACTCAACAAGCCTAATTATTTAGTAAAAAATGTTTGTGCACTGCTCATGCCAGGTGATACACTTGGGGGCCACCTTGATGACATGGAAGCGGATTGGACTAAACCTATTGTTAGCATCAGGTATCATGCTATTCATTATATGCTCACATTCACACACATGCACACACTTCCAATAGAAGGAGCTAAAGACATTATATTGGGCCCTGGAATTTCTATTTTCTTTCAGTTTGGGCTGTAAAGTTGTTTTCCTTCTTGGAGGGAAGTCTAGGCAGGATCCGTCAGTGGCAATGTTCCTTCGAAGTGGTGATATTGTGCTAATGGTTGTTATTGTGGAGTTGATTTTCCTGAGATTCTTCCTCAGGATTCGTCAGTGGCAATGTTCCTTCGAAGTGGTGAGATTAATTGTAATGATTCCTTCCATAAATTGCAGGGACTTGCGCCAAAATTACCTGACAGGTAGCTTGTCTGCATCCATTGGCAACCTATCTCGCATGCAATACCTGTAAGCCACCTTATTTTTATTAAAACTTTGTTGGTTGTTAATATTTTATCCATGTGTAGATACACTTGTTTAATGTTTTGGCACCTCATTTAAATGTTGTTAGGACCGTGGGTATTAATGCATTATCGGGGGAGCTTCCAAAGGAACTGGGAAAACTTACTGATTTGAGATCACTGTATGTAACTTAATTTTTGTACTTTTTTAAGAGGCAACTTGATGTCAATGCATAGGCATATATCCAAATATATACATGTATGTTCGTGCCAACAAATATTCTCTTAATAATATATATTTTTTATTCTTTGTAATCTGTCTTTGGCTATAGTGGGTACTCTGGACCTCATTCAATTGAATATTGGAAACATTCACAAATCACTGAAAGACATACCTCTTTTGTGCATACCATTCAAATGTCACCTTATTTGAATTATTTTGATGTTGTTGACTTGCTACTTTTCCAGGGCCTTTGGTACAAATAACTTCTCTGGCACTCTACCGTTAGAGCTTGGGAATTTAAAAAAAATTAGAGCAACTGTAAGTGCTGAGACATTTGCTCACTTTTTCATTTTGTTATCCAGAAAAATGTTGCTTCTCTTATTATCAGGTTCTATAAACCTTAATTATCAAGATCTATAAACCAGTGTCATCCAGTCTAGTCTGAAATAAACATTTCATCCATTCGGCTATTTAATGAGCTATGCTAGTCCACATCACATAAAAATTCTAAAACACATATTGGAGAGCCTAGATTTCTGGGCATACTAAGTAGTAAGCATGATCTTTTTTTATAAGAAATGTCATAGTCACTAGATGTACAGATCTGTTATATATATCATGTACCTTTATACTGATTAGTTGATTGCTTGCAACCCATCTCATGAGTTGTCACCTCGTGATTTACTATCAATGAACAAAATTTAAATTTAAATTTAAATCTGGTGTTGAGGACAAAAAAGTGTCGCATTTGTTTCTTGAACATTATCCACCTTGACAGTTACTTTGTTAGCTCTGGAGTTAGTGGTGCTATGCCTTCAACGTTTGCTGCTCTACGAAATCTGCAGACAGTGTAAGAGCTTTCCGAACTATCCTATTTGTATATCTGAGAAACTAAAATATTGTGTTCAGATTAATTGTTTTTGTTATCAGCATAGTTTGGTTCTGTTAACACTATTGGATGCTTGCCTGTAGACTGCCCGAACTCGCTCCGCGCGTCCCCCTTTCGTAGAGGGCACAGATTTGGGTTCATAGCAACTACAGTTCGGACTTCTATTACGGTTCTGAATCTAATCTCACAAAGTGCAATGTAAGACTGATAAATCACCAAAGAGTCTAAATCCGGCAAATTGTTTTGGAAAATCGATTTTAATCAAAAAGCGCCAAACATGGACTACTTTGCCAGATTTCAGAGTCGACACCTAAATATTTTATTCTAGGAAATTTAGGAAACCCTGACTCGTGCCTAAGGCCACGTGTCTGTCATCACCAAAGTTGCCTCGACTCAAGAACTTGGGTACGAGAGGGGAAGGTCCTAAATGAGCACCCCCGCTCGCCTGATCAAAGATCGGCCTTTAGTAACATGATATGTTGTTTTTATAAACACATGTGTTCTTATTCCAGTTATTAATCTAAAATTACTATGTGATGCGCACAGCATACAAGTATAGACTAAATCACTCAATTTGGAACAAAACATCTCATGTTTGTTTTTTTCGAAAATGGTTTGAAGTTGCTACTCTCAAGTAGGCTAAAATGTGGATTTGCCACCCTCAAGTGGGCTTAAAACATGATTTTCCACAAACAAGTGGGCTTAAAACGCATATTTTGATGAATTGTTCTAATTCAAGCAATGAAGCCTTCATCTACAAGCATTCATGCAATTAATCACTTAAGCCCATAGCCTCATGGCAAGCATGCTATCATGGCAATCACACTATCATGGCAATCACTTACACACATGCAAGCATGCTAAAGCATAAACACTTACAGTGTACTCCGAGCCAAAACAGAAACCAATTAGAAATCAATGCATGATCCTAATTATACAAGATGCCTAATGTAACACATGCAAAATGCAACTAAAATAGGCTCGGCTAGCTAAGATGGCATATGAATGTAACACTTGATAACATGCTTTGAAACATGTATTCAAGTAAGTGTATTGGAATACAATGCAGTTTGAATGATGCGCCGAGCTCGACTCATGCAATACGAATGAATGATGGACGCATGCAAAGCATAAGTATGCTAACTGAAATATGCCCTAAAACTAACCATCAAAAGATGGTAAATAAAAGGGAGAAAGACATGGGGTTGGAAGACATGCACGCACACACGCACGCTTATTACAACATTTTCCCACTCGACGGAGGGTCCGAGTAAAATGAAAGCTAACTAGCTACGCTAATTAAGCTAACTATTACAAACCAACTAATTAACTAACTATTCTAGCTAATTAATTATTACAAACCAAATTGAATAAGTAGCTAATCTAAGCTAATTAGAATATTACAAAGCACTAAGCTAAATTAATTACAGCATAGGTAATTCAGTACAACTAACTAACAAAAGCGATAAATGGCCTCGCGGGCAAGGGAGATATGCATGCTTGGTTACGTCCTCCTGGAAATCCACCGCCTTGCCTCAAGAAGCCTCTGTTTGTACTCTTTTGAATCTTTGAAAATTACACCGATTTCCATATTGCTTCTTTTTTATCTCAAGAGCACCTTGAGGGCTGAAATTCCTCCTGTCGCTGCAATAGAGCACAGACAGAGGCAAGCAAGTGTATTTGCAAGGAAATGTATGCACTTCCACATTCCTTATCATATCTCAAGCTCAAAGGAATATGACCCTTGACTCTCCAGCCAACAACCAAGCATTTTCAATGCATGGTGGCTAAAGGATCAAGCTTGCGTAAAACTCAATGAATGCACACATAAGACTCGAAAGGCCTCCACCCTATCATGCACAATCAAGGGCATCGGCAACCAAGAAATGTGACACGTTTCATCACTATGAGTATGAAACATCCCACATTTTTTGTGTTTAGATTAACGTCAAATCCAAACACATGCAATACAAACAACATGCTTATCTTGGCCATGTTTTACTTGATTCATTTTGTTTACATATTTTAGATTACCAATTAGTCCCTTAATCGGTTAAGTCCAAAAGTGAGAGTCCTCTAGTTTTGAAAGAGTGAATTAGTGGGATGCAATGGCATATATTTCAGCATTGAAATGACATGCTAAAGACGCTAAATCATGCAAGACATGCATGCAAGACATGTTAAAGGCCAAAAACACTAAGGCTGGTGAAGAGCATCACACGAGAGGCATGCAATATCAAGTATAAATGATCAAACCAGCTATGGATAGACCTAAAACATGCCAAAATAGAGGCCAAAACATGCTGAAACGATAGCCAAAAAGCTTAGACAAACATGCATGCAAGTTGGCTCACAAGCAAAGCATAAGGCCCAAACTTCAAACACTACAAAAGGGCGATAAATGCAAGAATATGGCAGAGGTATATGGTTTGAAATAACATGCCAAATGATGCTATGCCATGCAAAAAGCTCAAATATGACATGCCAGAGGTCTCAAAGTGCAAGGCTAGCAAAGTCAAATACACTATAGCTATTCAAAGCCAAGCATGCATGACCAAAACTACTCAAATCAGGCCTAAAGCATGCTAAAAAAAATCCAAAAATGTGCTCGAGTAGAGCATACATATGCTAGATCAATAGGTTAAAACACCAAATACACTAGGCTAGTGAACAAAATTGCACTACAAGTGCAAGGAGCATGCAAGAGGCAACCAAACCAACCCAAAACAGAGTTATGACGTGGCAAATAATAGCTAAAAACATGCTTGAACTAAGTAAATTCAAGGCACAAAGACATGCTACTTTGCAAGGCTACAAGTAGGATTACACTACAAGTACAAGAAGCATGTAAGAGGCGACCAAGACAGCCAAAAACAGAGTTATGACATGGCAAATAATGGCTAAAAACATACTTGAACTAAGCAATTCAATGCAAAAAGACATGCTACTTTGCAAGGCTAGAAGTAGGATTACACTACAAGTACAAGAAGCATGCAAGAGGTGACCAAGACAGCCAAAAAAAGAGTTATGGTAGGTCTAAAAAGTCACAAAAATGAGCCTAAACAAAGCCACTAAGAAGTAGAAACACATGCTCTTTTGATGGGCCATCAACACATGCAAACAAGAGAAGAGGAGGGGGGGACCACCCCCACCCATTTGGGACCTCAAAACTACTTTTCCACCACTAAAATTCCTCTAAATTTTAGTGGTAAGAAGGCCAAAAAGAGACGGTCCCAAAAGCCTTAAGAGATGGCACAAAGTAAAGCAAGACAAGCCACCAAAGGAGGTAAACCACCCCTAACTCAAACTAGGCCTTAAACAACCATTTCAAACACTTAAAAATAGAACTTTTTGCAGTTGAAAGCTAAGCCTAAAATAGCATGCAAAGGTGGCCAAATATGCAATCAAAACAAAGCTTAAAAGAGGAAATTACTCACCCTTGAAGCACAACTACAAAACCAGCAACTTCTGGGGCAAAATCAGCCCTTAGGAGCTCAAAAAAGACTTCCAAGCACCTTAGCCTCAAGGTAGAGGTGTTTGATCAAGAGTCCCTTTGCAAATGCACCAAGAATTCCAAGCTTAAGGCTCAATATAAGAAGAGAGAGAGGCTTCTAGAGAGAGAGACTCAGATTTTGCTCAAAAAACCTTGTAGAGAGAGAGGGTCCCAAACTTGCTAACCTCCTGCAATTTATGAGATATGGCTCAATATATAGCAATATATGAGCATTTGGTCGAAATATCTGAGCTAGAAATATCTGGAGCACTTGGAAGACAGCTGGAACAAAATATCTGCCAATTCTGGGCTTTCTGGGCACAAGTGGTCGACCGACTAGCTACTTTTTCTGGTTGGCAAGAATGCCTTCTGGTCGACAAAGGCCATTTGTGGTCGACACACTCCCCCAGTGGCCGACAGCAAAAATTGGTCCCAGTCCCCAACTTCAAACAAGCATAAATCCTTTATCTGGACTCCTTTGTAGGTCATTCTTGTGTGCAAATTGAAGCCACAGAAGTAAGCTTTCCAATGGTGGCAATCTGACATCAAAATTCCATGTGTTCTAAGAGATATCCCTCTTTTTGTGAAGACTACTCAGTTTCGGTCCAACCGAATTGATGTCCAACTTCAACTAGCCATATCTCCCTCATCTGGACTCGGCTTTAGGAAATTCTTGAGTGAAAAAGGAAGCCCTGGAATTCTTCTTTCCAACGGTGGTGGACTCATAGCTGAAATCCAAGTGTGCAAACAGATAGGCCTGATTTAGCGAGGGCCGCTCGACTCTCTCTTCACGATTCATGCCCAACTCCTTTCCCAACTTGGTTTTTTCCCTCTTCTCCTCTTTTCTTCAACTCCAAACCCCTAAACATGGTGTTTTGAAAGATTTTTCAAAGATTTCATCTCTCTTTCATTCATTTCCACTTTGTTCTTGCTCGGTTTACCGAAAAGCACAACATTTAACGAAATGCGAGCGTCGGAACATTGTAGGAACTTTATTTCAAAAATATTTTGAAAGAGAGGGCCTTAAGGTCTAAAAACCATTCAAGATAGTTTTGGTCCAAGAAAAGGGGTGTGAGGTTTGGATTTGACGCTCTCCTTGCCAAAGAAGTCGACCCTTTGCATAGCATAGCCTACTTCACTAAGTAAGCAATCAGTAGTGCCCAAGTCTTAAGGGCGGTCAAAAATGGGGTGTCTACAGTTGCCCCTCTTTGACAGAGCTCGAAAGTCATGAAATAACGTGAGTGAATGTCAAAGCCCAGAGACGATCCATTTTTGACAAGGCCGAAGACTTGGACAAACAAACAAAATACAGATAAATAAATGGTTGCGCCCACAGGCTGTCTACGTATTCCTTTACAGGGAATCAAACCAGCGTAGTTCAGGGGCATGATGCGAAATGATACACAATATAACAAAACAGTGTAAATGACATACAATGTAATGAAACAATGCAAATGATATGCAATGTAATTGAGATAATCAAACCACAAGCAGTACAAAACCACACAAATATCATAAAGAGATGGAGATGCAAAATCAAACTACGTTTAACATAGAAAAGGTGTCAGAATCCTCAAACCACAATTCTCTTAGTGGGATAGGCGTGTGCACAGATAGAACTATGTGTTTCGCAGCAAGAATACAAGTAACAAGTAATTAGGTGGCATGATAAGACTGAGGAATGATCTACTAAGGAAAGATCGTGATCCTACGTGCTGAATGCAACAAAACAAAATACGATGCAATGGATGAAGTGAATAAGGTACACGACCAAACCACATTTTACTTAGAAAAGGCATGGACACAAAATAGACCACGTCTAAAACAGAAAAGGTGCCGACACCCTCAGACCACAATTCTCTTAGTAGAATAGGCGCGTACACATAATCACAGAACCATGCTTCAACAAAGGAAATGCAGGAGCACATGCCAGACTAAGCTTAACATGGAAAGGATGCATGTGATGGATGCTATATGCAATGCGATAGATGCTATATACAATGCAATAAACATACTAGATGATGTAGCTAGGAAGTGAAAGTACGTTACAAGGGCAATCGGGGACGACTGACCTCATGTTGCTGGGAATCTCCCGCTCCTGCATCTTGTGTTTCCGAACCATAGGTACTATTTTTCTCCCTGGCCATGGCCGCAGCTTTTCCTATTCTCCAACAGGGTGACAGACTAGGTCGGTTCACTATCCAGAGTTGAGGCGCATACCCGCTACCTCAACTTATGGGGTTGCCATATAGATTTCAAGTCGGGGATACACCCCTGGGTATTTAAACCAGACTTTAGTCCCGAAAATTCCGAACCTTTGCGTTCTAGGCATCAGTCATTCGAACTCTAGTTTCCACCGTCTCAGTTGATCTCCTAGGAACTCACCGCAAACATAGGCAGGTGGCTATACCAAACCACCGAAAGTCGTTCGGGCACGACAAACACCAAAGGAATTGCACCTTCAGAGGATTAAAGGTCTCCTAGACCAGAGAGTGCACAAGACAGTGCGATGCAAGTGAATGCACAAAACAATGCTAAACAGATGCACAAAATAGTGCGATGCAGGTGATGCACAAAACAGTGCAAGTGAGAACGAATGCACAAGACAGTGCGATGTAGGGAATGTACAAAACAGTGCCATACAGGGGCACAAGATAGTGTGATACAATGCACTAACAAGTATAGGTAAGGTGCGCAAGATAGCACGATGCAATGCACTAACAAGTGCAAGTAAGGTGCGCAAGATAGCGCGATGCAATGCACTAACATGTGCGGGTAAGGTGCGCAAGATAGCGAGATGCAATGCACTAACATGTGCGGGCAAGGTGCGCAAGATAGCGCGATGCAATGCACTAACAAGTGCAAGTAAGGTGCGCAAGATAGCACAATGCAATGTACTAATAAGTGCTACAAGTATTTTCTATGCAAAGTGAGAGCATGTAATGAAATGCACAAGATAGTGCGTTACGCAAGAAAGCGCGAGTGTAAACTGCACAAAACAGTGTGATGCGCAAGAAAACGCAAGGGTAAGTTGCACAAAATAGTGCGATGCGCAAGAAAGCGTGAGTGTAAATTACACAAAACAATGCGATGCGCAAGAAAGCACGAGTGTAAACTGCACAAAACAGTGCGATGTGCAAGAAAGCGCAAGTGTAAACTACACAAAACGGTGCAATGCACAAGAAAGCGCAAGTGTAAACTGCACAAAACAGTGCGATACGCAAGAAAGTGCGAGTGTAAACTACACAAAACAGTGCGATGCGCAAGAAAGCGCGAGTGTAAACTACACAAGAAAGTGCGATACGGAAGAAAGTGCGAGTGTAAAGTGAACAAAACAGTGCAATGCGCAAGAAAGCGTGATGCGCAAGAAAGCACGAGTGAGACACAAAGTGTTAGTGCACGAGACAGTGCGAGTGAGGTACAATGCACAAGAAAGTGCAAGTGAGTTAACATGCACAAGAAAATGCGATAAAATGCATTTTTTATGCAAGTGAGGTGCACAAAAAAGTGCGACGAAATGCATGTTCTATGCAAGTAAGGTGCACAAAAAAGTGCGATAAAATGCATGTTCTATGCAAGTGAGGTGCATTTTCTATGCGAAAGACACGAGCATTTTCTATGCAAGTATGCAAGAGTGCATTTTCTATGCAAAAGATATGAGCATTTTCTATGCAAGTATGGAGGAGTGCATTTTCTATGCGAAAGATACGAGCATTTTCTATGCAAGTATGGGGGCATTTTCTATGCAAGAGACAGACATATTTTATGCAAACTTGAAAACATATTCTATGCAAGAATCATAAATGATGCGCGGCACGCATGTAACAAAAGTGTATGAAAATGCACATTCTATTCAAGAGAGGGGCATCAAATATGTACTTTGGTGACTCCGATTTACCTCACACAGGACTTTGCAACATGCTCAGCTCAAAAGGGTACACCCTGTTCATATTGGTGAGAGATAACATATGCATGTGAAAAGCACGAGTGCTGCTTGGACTGCTATTCTGACTTGAAGCAGGCTTACACTTGGGGTCGAGATACACTCATACTCCAGAGAAATGTCAAGGCCTGAGAAGGTGCACCTGGAATGCAGTCTCAGATATTGCCGATGTTGAAACACACTAAGATGCTCCAAATTTTCCCTCTTTTCTTTTGCTTTGCAGTTTGGAACCCATATAGCTTCAGATAGGTCCTTGTTCGATTGTTCTCACACGACCTGGGTTGAACCCTGCAGTTTATGAAAGAAAGAATCCTATTTTGCACATATGTGGAGAATAGCACAGCACTCTGAGCACAAAATGAATTATTTTTTAAAATTGATAAATGAGTTCTAAACCGGGTATTGAGCCTACAACTGACCACAGCGCACCACTACTCAATAAAGAGAAAGACAAAGGTAAACAACCTAAACACATCTATTGACACTCGAAACGACTCAAAACAAGAATCGAGACAAACAAAACAGCACACACAACACTCAGATGTGTTACGATGGTAAGAGACCTCTCAGTTCACAAGGAGTCAGTTTCTCCGGGTATTGTTTCCCACCCTTTCTCATTTGTGATTCTCACATCACTCTGGCACTCAATCTCTTTTTCTCTGAAAAGCCCTTTCCTCACTTTTTCTCTTAGCGCACATCTCTCTATTCTTCAATCTCTCTTCTTTTTATCCCTCCCCTGGATGGTTGATGGATAAATAGAAAGTTGTGGGCTCTTGCCTCTAACATTCTGCTAGATTCTCTTTCTTCCGCTCACAACAGTGAGCTTTCCCACAAAGGGGCTGTGATGCAGTTGGATGTGCAGCAGATCCGCAATTGGCATTGGTTGACGACGCCCTTGGCTTAGCTTGACCGAGATGTATTACAATATGTCTAGATGAGGGAGTGGAATATCCTGCTCCATTTTCAGTTCGTGCTTTGCACTTGACTTGATACCTCGCTGCTTGGAGGTCGAGAGAGCTTTCAACCCTTTGTTGTTAGCTTTAGTTGTGCCCTTTCTGGCAAGTATGGTGCCCTTCTGCCAAGCATGTTGACAACGGAAAAAAGACAGAAAACCTGACTCAACTGTGCCCCTAGTTTATCACTTTGACCATTTTTTTTGTTTTTAGGTTGTTCTAAAACAATTTTGATCAATATGAGAGTTAGATTAACATACTTGTTCGATTTTTTGATTTGAAATCATGCAAGTCAGGTTATGAGCACTGAAAATTTTCCTTTTTTGGGGTCCAAGAAAAGGTCCGATTTTGGAAAATGGAATAATTTTTGAGAAAATTAGTCAACCTTATTAAAAATTCTCGAAAACTGTTTTTGAAAATGGCCATTGCTCGACCAACACAGAATTTACTCTTGAGATGCACAATCTCAGATCTGAACTTGATTTGTCTTGCAGTTGAATCTTCTAACAGAGTAGGACAATTAAGTCTGAACAAAGATGATCGTGAAGATGAGCCACTTCACATGGACAAGATAGCTGAGTTGAACAAGGGTAAACCAATCAACATGGATGAGCCAAGCAAGCTGAAAATGATTGGGGCCGAACTTCAAGGTGAAATTGCCTACGTATTCCAAATATGGGAATCAGGCCTGATGAAGTTCCGGGTTAAGGTACACTCGGGTATTAACCTCTCCTTTTACACTCTAACTTTTGCCAAGGCCCCCATTTCTGGTTTTCAACCTTACGAGCTCTGTTTTTCTTTTCTTTTCATTTTTTTTGGTCTTTTCTTCTTTTCCTTTTCATTCTTTTCTTCATTTTTTCATTTTCTTCATTTTTTTTCTTTGTTCTTCTTCTTTTCTTTTTCTTTTCATGCTCTAACTTTTGCTTGGGTCGTCCTTCCGAGTTTTGCCCACCAAGCCTCTCAAGGGTAAAAGTTTAACTTGACCATGTTGATCGATTTTGAGATCTCGAAGCCATTTGAATCCAGAAGAATGGTTGTCGTTCGCTGATGATGTAGAAGTTCATCCAATGAGGGCTAAAGTTGTCCCTAGTGTTGTGGATAGGAACTTGATTGTCTTTCAAAACTTCTTCTTCCAGTTACTGGAATTTGGCTTTCTTGCCAGTCTTCGTTGGTTTACAGAATGATCCATCTTTTGACTCTTTGAGCACATCTGACATTTTTGCCCCTAGTCCAAGGGCTACTTCTGATCTAGCTTTGCAAGCTTCCTTTGATAACATCTGATCTTCTTGATCTGACCTTCTTACCCCTAGTTCAAGGGTTGCTTCTGATCTGGCCTGGCAGGCCTCTTTTGATACCATACGACCTTATTGCCCCTAGTTCATGGGCTGCTTCAAATTTGGCCATGCAAGCCTCACATTGTGGTTGACCATTGAACATTCTGAATCCAAGTTCAAGGTTTGAAAGCAAAAGGGGTTGAGTCCCGAGGCTGAGAGCGATCCCATACTGCAAAGTCTCAAGAGCGATTCCACACAGGTCTTCTCAGGACCACGCAAAACATTTTGTGAAATCTTTTAAGAAAGCAACTAGTCGCTCGAGCTGAAGACAATGTAGAATCAATCTGGATCAAGTCAGGATCCTTCTCAGTACTCACATTAACAAGTATGATCTCATTCATTAAGGGCTTAGCATGCCTCTCTTCCTCTCAGTTTGATCAAATTTTTACAAATCCCAAGGAATTTATTCCTCTTTATTTTCATCACAGTGTTAGAAGAGGTTTGAAAAACTTAGGTCAATGCAATGATTTCAAGGCACAGAAAAAGTAGGTGAAAAGCTTTGCCGTTTCATTCAAAATCTTCTGGCACAACTGGCGCAAAGGTAGAAACAGACGCAAAAGAAAGGGTGTAAAAGACAAACACAAAACAAGATAGTGATGTCCGAGGTAACACCCCCGAAATCACCTGGCTCTAACGCAACAAGACTGACTCAATACAACAAGACAAACCCAACTGAATCAGTACAAAAAGACTGACTCAATACAAAACAACAAGACTGACCCAATACCCAAGTCACAAAGTAAAATTAACAACAATCACAAATGCTCAAAACAGTGCGTGCCATCCCCAAATCTGGAGTAAATTGAGCGACATCCGCAGGTGGTTCATCCCCCGATCACATGATCACATTATCCTCCAAGTTCACTGATCTAGTGTCGATAGACTTTGCAGAACCTGGCGTGACGATGACCTTGTTGTCAATCAGATCTTATATTTTGTGGCGAAGACGAAAACACATGTTAGTGTCATGGCCGAATTGTCGATGGAAGGCACAGTACTTGGCTGGATCATGTGAGGGATGGAGGTTATTCAGGAGAGGCCGAGGCTCAAGGGGTTTGAGATGGCCTTTTTTGATCAGCACACTCATGGCTTTGGATAAGGACATATACAGTGGGACGAAGAACCTATGGCCTCGGGGTGGGTACTCTGAGGTTTGTGAGGTTATGTTAGATGTGCTGGGGTAAGGGTCGGCAGGTGTTGACTGGGTTTGTTGATCTCCGACAGATGTAGGACTAAAGTTGAGAGGGGTGTTTTTGGTACGACATCCCTTTTCCCGACTTGTCCCTTGATTCAGAATGCTCTCATCCTGAGTGGAAAAAGTGTTATCCACAATCTTTGCAACAACTGCGAGCACTTGCTGTTTGTTCAGTCCTTCGGCCTTCAAAGCCTCAACAGCCCACTGAAGATGTTCATAGGGACCAATGCCTGCCCCTACTTTGTTCTTACCATTTGCCTCCATTTTGCCAAGGGATTGGGTCGCTATATCAGAGCGGAACCCAGTTGTTGTTGACATGTCATTGCCCAGACCTGAGACAGTTTTAGGTTGGCCATTTTCAATTGCAGTTTGCCCCAACGTTGAAGAGCCGTTTATGGCATGTGATGTGGTCGATGAAGGAGCCGATATCCTAAAGGCCAGATCTGCCACTGTTCTCTGAAGATCTTCAATCATTCTCATCAGCTCAGAAGTGGTGGGTCCACGAGTTTGAGATAATTGGGGTTCAAGTGCATTCATCATGCATAAGTTCATGCTTTCTGGGATAAACACCTCAGGCTTAGGTAGATGGACTAGGGTGATGTATACGCTGGGGTCGTAAGGGACGACCAGTGTAAGGATTAGGTTGAGATATGGATGAGGTACTTGGTCATTGGGGTCCGGAGGTGGAGCTATCATCCGGTTGTCAATGAAATTTTGGACCTCATGATGAAGGTGGTAGCAACGATCAGTGCCATGACCGTGCTATTGATGGTACACACAATACTTGGAGAGGTTATGCCCGGCAAAGAGTGGGTCAGGCAAAGGTTGAGGATCAAGAGGTTTGAGATACCTTCTTTCCATCAGGACTTTTAGTGCATTAGTTAGGCTCATATAGAGGGGGGTGAAAGTTCTACCCTAAGCTCGGGTTGGACCGGCTGTTTGTAGGTTGGGTTTGGCAAAAGGGTCGGCTGTGGTGACTATATTGATTTCAGTGGGTTTGGGAATAGTGCTACTACCAGCATTGGTACTCCCGAAAATCACCCTTCTTACCGGTTCACTTGTTCTGAGAATGATCCCACTGTTGAACGCATTCTTGACTTGAACCCCCAGTTCATGCAAACTTTTGAAAGTGAATAATGGAGCGACTATCAACTTTTGCAGCATATCATGCTCGAGGTTTCGCACCACTATCTGCACTTGATCTCTCTCAAATGGGCGATCTGTCATTTGTGCTGCCTTTGCTCTCCACCTTGCCATAAATTCCACAAAAGGCTCTGTTGGGTTCTGGCGGGTTGCTTCAAGCTCTTACATGATCATTTCAACTTGGGTATTGTAAGAGTACTGATCGACAAAGGCCTCAGCCAACTCTTCCTAGTTTAGCTTCACTGTATCCTCCAACTTGGCGTACTAAGTGCCTGCTACACTCAACAGGGTTCTTCTATACAAACAGAGTTTCTGCGGCTTAGTCAGACCCATCGGTTTCAAGACGTCTAAGAAAAGTCGGATATGTACCATAGGATCTCCAGACCCGTCGAAGCGGTCAAGATATGGCATTTTAAATTTGTCTGGGAGTCATACGGCAACCTCGGTGTACCCATCCTCAATGTTGGGAATGGAGTTAAGGCCCTGTGCCTTTCTGAATTGCTTCTCAAGGTTAGCAATTTTCACTGAGGTTGGATCGAGATCATTAATATCAAGGGGATAAAGGCTCTCATTAGGCTGCACCAAGGGTCTGAAAACTCGGGCTTGAGCCAACCCTTCTTGAGGATTCGGACCATGCAAATTTTTAGCTGGCGGAAGTGGGTCAAAGTTCGGCTAGGGTCCCAAAACTGGATGTAAAGCAGATGCCCCAGATGGGCGTTGTATTTCAGCATTGGTCTCATCCTGCATGGCAGTTCCCTAATTTAATGCTGCTATCACGGCCACAACTTCTTCCAAACTCTGTGCCATCACGATGTGCTGAGTTTGAACAAAGGTGATGTAACTGGTGACTGTCAAATCAATTGAACCGATGAGCCCTGGCTGGCCTTTCTTTGCCTTGCCTCAGCAAAGGAAACATTGGTTGTCTCTTAACTGAGTCTCTGACCTGACAAAGTCTATCAACACAAGTCTAGTGTACCCGGGGGATATTGGAGCCTTCTGAAGCTATGGTTCCAAGACTACCTTGTAACAGAGAAAACGGACAGCATCTCAGTCTGGTTTCACTAGAATGGATATGAGCATAGCTGAATGACTGTGCTTTCTACTGAATTTTGTCTTAAAACAGATACTAACTTGGCAACTGACATGCACATCCCTGTACAGTTTCACTGTAAAACACATACCAGTTAATGAGAGCCAAAACACCCCTATGGTGGGGTAGGGTTTCCTTATCCTTTTTTGTCAGGAGCTAGGGTTTCACTACGCACGCATGCAGTTTCAAACAACCTGCATTCAAGTAAGCAACCTGTCCTAGTTTGGAATGGTCTCTATGGCTTCCGATATGCACTAGGTCGATTGGTCAAAAAGGGTGCCTCGGTAAAGACCAAGGTTTGTGTTTCCATCGTGGCAGAGCTCGTAACCGGTCAATCTTATGGCACGCTTTTCCAAGCAAGCCTCCGACAAACCGTTCAGGAATAGCAGACGGCAAACACTGTGACTTAAGTGCACCAATGCAAATGTAATGCAAAGTGTAGATAAAACAACATATCATGAGTTCGAGTCAAGTTCTCTAAATCCCCAGCAGAGTCGCCAAAAACTATAGACCGCCTGAACTCACTCCACGCGTCCCCCTTTCGGAGAGGGCGCGGATTTGGGTTCATAGCTACTACAGTTCGGACTCCTATCACGGTTCTGAATCTAATCTCACAAAGTGCAATGTAAGACGGATAAATCACCAAAGAGTCCAAATCCGGCAAATCGTTTTCAAAAATCGATTTTAATCAAAAAGCGCCAAACATGGACTGCTTTGCCAGATTTCGAAGTCGCCACCTAAATATTTTATTTTGAAAAATTTAGGAAACCCTGACTCATACCTAAGGCCACGTGTCCATCATCACCAAAGTTGTCTCGACTCGGGAACTTGGGTACGAGAGGGGAAGGTCCTAAAATGAGCACCCCCGCTCGCCCGATCAAAGATCGGCCTCTACTAACATGATATGTTGTTTTTATAAACACATGTGTTCTTATTCTGGTTATTAATCTAGAATTACTATGTGATGCGCACAGCATGCAAGTATAGACTAAATCACTCAATTTGGAACAAAACATCTCATGTTTGTTTTTTTCGAAAATGGTTTGAAGTTGCTACCCTTAAGTAGGTTAAAATGCGGATTTGCCACCCTCAAGTGGGCTTAAAACATGATTTGCCACAAACAAGTGGGCTTAAAACGTACATTTTGATGAATTGTTCCAATTCAAGCAATGAAGCCTTCATCCACAGGCATTCATGCAGTTAATCACTTAAACACATAGCCTCATGGAAAGCATGCTATCATGGAAATCACTTACACACATACAATCATGCTAAAGTATAAACACTTACAGTGTACTCCGAGCCAAAACCGAAAACAATTAGAAAACAATGCATGATCCTAATTATACAAGATGCCTAATGCAACACATGCAAAATGCAACTAAAATAGGCTCGGCTAGCTAAGATGGCATATGAATGCAACACTTGATAACATGCTTTGAAACACGTATTCAAGTAAGTGTATTGGAATACAATGCAGTTTAAATGATGCACCGAGCCCGGTGCATGCAATACGAATGATGGATGCACGCATGCAAAGCATAAGTATGCTAATTGAAACATGTCGTAAAACTAACCATCAAAAGCTGGTAAATAAAAGGGAGAAAGACATGGGGTTTGAAGACATGCACACACACATGCACGCTTATTACAACATTTTCCCTCTCAACGGAGGGTTCGAATAAAATGAAAGCTAACTAGCTACGCGAATTAAGCTAACTATTACAAACCAACTAATTAACTAATTATTCTAGCTAATTAAGTATTACAAACCAAATTGAATAACTAGCTAATCTAAGCTAATTAGAATATTGAAAAGCACTAAGCTAAATTAATTACAGCACAGGTTATTAACTACAACTAACTAACAAAAGCGATAAATGGCCTCGCGGGCAAGGGAGATATGCATGCTTGGTTGCGTCCTCCTGGAAATCCACCGCCTTGCCTCAAGACGCCTCTATTTGCACTCTTTTGAATCTTTGAAAATTACACCGATTTCCATATTGCTTCTTTCTGATCTCAAGAACACCTTGAGGGCTGAAATTCCTCACGTTGCTGCAACAGAGCACAGCCAGAGGCAAGACAATGTATTTGCAAGGAAATGTATGCACTTCCACACTTCTTATCATATCTCAAGCTCAAAGGAATATGGCCCTTGACTCTCCAGCCAACAACCAAGCATTTTCAAAGCATGGTGGCTAAAGGATCAAGCTTGCGCAAAACTCAATGAATGCACACATAAGACTCGAAAGGCCTCCACCCTATCATGCACAATCAAGGGCATCGGTGACCGAGAAATGTGACATGTTTCATCACTATGAGTATGAAACGTCCCACATTTTTCATGTTTGGATTAACGTCCGATCCAAACACATGCAATACAAACAACATGCTTATCTTGGCCATGTTTTACTTGATTCATTTTGTTTACACATTTTAGATTACCAATTAGTCCCTTAATCGGTTAAGTCCAAAAGTGAGAGTCCTCTAGTTTTCAAAGAGTGAATTAGTGGGATGCAATGGCATATATTTCAGCATTGAAATGACATGCTAAAGACACTAAATCATGCAAGACATCGATGCAAGACATGTTAAAGGCCAAAAACACTAAGGCTAGTGAAGAGCATCACACAAGAGGCATGCAATATCAAGCACAAATGGTCAAACCAGCTATGGACAGACCTAAAACATGCCAAAACAGAGGCCGAAACATGCTGAAACGATAGCCCAAAAGCTTAGACAAACATGCATGCAAGTTGGCTCACAAACAAAGCATAAGGCCCAAACTTGAAACACTACAAAAGGGCGATAAATGCAAGAATATGGCAGAGGTATGTGGTCTGAAATAACATGCCAAATCATGCTATACCATGCAAAAAGCTCAAATATGACATGTTAGATGTCTCAAAGTGCAAGTCTAGCAAAGCCAAATACACTATAGCTATGGAAAGCCAAGCATGCATGACCAAAACCATCAAATTAGACCTAAAGCATGCTAAAACAAATCCAAAAATGTGCTGGAGTAGAGCATACACATGCTAGATCAATAGGCTGAAACACCGAATACACTAGGCTAGTGAACAAAATTACACTACAAGTGCAAGAAGCATGCAACAAACCAAACCAACCCAACCCAAAACAAAGTTATGACATAGAAAATAATGTCTAAAAACATGCTTGAACTAAGTAAATTCAAGGCACAAAGACATGCTACTTTGCAAGGCTACAAGTAGGATTACACTACAAGTACAAGAAGTATGTAAGAGGCGACCAAGACAACCAAAAACAGAGTTATGACATGGCAAATAATGGCTAAAAACATGCTTGAACTAAGCAAATTCAAGGCACAAAGACATTCTACTTTGCAAGGCTAGAAGTAGGATTACACTACAAGTATAAGAAGCATGCAAGAGGTGACCAAGACAGCCAAAAAAAGAGTTATGGTAGGTCTAAAAAGTCACAAAAATGAGCCTAAACAAAGCCACTAAGTAGAAACACATGCTCTGTGATGGGCCATCAACACATGCAAACAAGAGAAGAGGAGGGGGGACCACCCTTACCCATTTGGACCCTCAAAACCACCTTTTCACCACTAAAATTCCTCTGAGTTTCAGTGGTAAGAAGGCCAAAAAGAGATGGTCCCAAAAGCCTTAAGAGATGGCATAAAGCAAAGCAAAGCAAAACAAGCCACCAAAGGGGGTAAACCACCCCTAACTCAAACTAGGCCTTAAACAACTATTTTAAACACTTAAAAATAGAACTTTTTGCAGTTGAAATCTAAGCCTAAAATAGCATGCAAAGGTGGCCAAATATGCAATCAAAACAAAGCTTAAAGAGGAAATTACTCACCCTTGAAGCACAACTACAAAACCAGCAACTTCTGAGGCAAAATCAGCCCGTAAGAGCTCAAATAAGACTTCCAAGCACCTTAGCCTCAAGGTAGAGGTGTTTGATCAAGAGTCCCTTTGCAAATGCACCAAGAATTCCAAGCTTAAGGCTCAAAACAAGAAGAGAGAGAGGCTTCTAGAGAGAGAGGCTCAGATTTTGCTCACAAAACCTTGTAGAGAGAGAGGGATTTTAGAGAGAGAGGGTCCCAAACTTGCTAACCTCTTGTAATCTATGAGATATGGCTCAATATATAGCAATATATGAGCATTTGGTCGAAATATCTGAACTAGAAATATCTAGAGCACTTGGAAGACAACTGGAGCAAAATATCTGCCAATTCTGGGCTTTCTGGGCACAAGTGGTCAACCGACCAGCTACTTTTTCTGGTCGACAAGAATTCCTTCTGGTCGACAAAGGCCATTTGTGGTCGACACACTCCCCCAATGGCCGACAGCAAAAACTGGTCCCAGCCCCCAACTTCAAACAAGCATAAATCCTTCATCCAGACTCCTTTGCAGGTCATTCTTGTGTGCAAATTGAAGCCCCGGAAGTAAGATTTCCAATGGTGTCAGCCTCTCATCAAAGTTTCATGTGTACTAAGAGATATCCCTCTTTTAGTGAAGATTTCTTAGTTTCGGTCCAACCGAATTGATGTCCAACTTCAACTAGCCATATCTCTCTCATCCGAACTCGGCTTTAGGAAATGCTTGTATGAAAAGGAAGCCCTGGAAGTATTCTTTCTAATGGTGGTGGCCTCATAGCTAAAATCCAAGTGTGCAAACACATAGGCCTAATTTAGCGAGGGCCACTCGACTCTCTTAACGATTTATGCCCAACTCCTTTTCCAACTTGGCTTCTTCCCTATTCTCCTCTTTCCTTCAACTCCAAACCCCTAAACAAGGTGTTTTGAAAGATTTTTCAAAGATTTCATCTCTCTTTCATTCATTTCCACTTTGTTCTTGCTCGGTTTACCGAAAAGCACAACATTTAACGAAATGCGAGCGTCGGAATATCGTAGGAACTTTATTTCAAAAACATTTTGAAAGAGAGGGCCTTAAGGTCTAAAAACCATTCAAAATAATTTTGGTCCAAAAAAAGGGGTGTGAGGTTTGGATTTGACGCTCTCCTTGCCAAAGAAATCGACCCTTTGCATAGCATAGCCTGCATCACTAAATAAGCAATCAATAGTGCCAAAGTCTTAAGGGCGGTCAAAAATGAGGTGTCTACATTGCCGTTCTGTTCTGTCATAGGTTGCTCTTGAAACAACTTGTTACAATGGAGGTTATTCAGTGGATGACTTTATGGAATACATTCAAGGATGAATTTGAGAATGAAAAGAACATGCTTGGTGGTTCTTTATGTAACAGAGCAGCTGAAGATTTGAGACAGAGAGTAATAGAACATGTAATCTTTCACTCATGTTCAATTATATATTTCAATTATATGTTGCAATGGTTCATCTACAAGACATTATTGTTTCTTGCAGAACATCCTTGTTGTCTCAAAGTATTACTGAAGGATTACCTTGGCGAGACTTGTTGAGCTGCTTTGTCTCATTGTTCAGGTATGCCAATACTTAATTGTGGTATAGTCATCATCAAATGTTTGTAATGTAATCATAGAATTTTTTTTCCATATGGTTAATTTTTTTTATTGAGAATACTTCATTTTGGATGTTTTTCTAGATTCTAACTTTTCTTATTTTATTTGTAGGTGACTTCCAAAAATGATCAAGCACAAGTCTGATGCTTCAAAACCATATATATTCCTTCCTGTTTTAGAATTTTTTTTGGATTCCTTCATTGATTTTCCTTTTAATTTTTGTTCAATTACTTACTGGTTTTCAATGGATGGATGTTTAAAACTTGTCTCAATTAATGTTTTGGATGGAATGATTGTAAAGTTTAGGATTGAGGAGGAAAATATGATGAATTTTAATGTTATATTTAGGTTGGGTTGAATGAATTTTGTTCAATATTGGATTGAATGTTTATAAAAAAAAATTGATTGTTCAAAAAAAAAAAAAAAGAGATTTGGCGACTAACTAACTAATTAGTCGTTGATTGTTTAATGTCTTTTGGCGAAAAAAAATTTTGGTTGAGAAAAGTTTTGGCGACTAAATAATTGGTCGCCAAATTCTATACTTTTGCGACCAAAATCATTGGTCAGCAATTCCTTACGTTTTGGCGACTAAATTATTAGTTGGCGATTCCTCAATTTTTGGTGACGAAAATAGTTGGTCGCCGATTTTTTGCTTTTGGCAACAAACATATTTGGTCAAAAAAATATCACTTTTCGCAACCAAAGTGTTTTAGCGACTAAATGAATTAGTCGTGGTAATGATATATTTAGTAACCAAAAATTTAGTCGGCAAATCTAACTTTTTCCCGACTAACAAAAGTTTTGGTCGGCAAAAGTCGCCAATTACTTTTGCCGACCCTCAATTGGTGACCAAAGTGGTGACCAATAAAATTGGTTGCGAATAACTTTTGCTGACTAAAAATGGACTTTTGCCGACCAAATTTTTTGTTGGCAAAAGTGTAATTTCTTGTGGTGAATATATATAACATGCAAATGGCACAAGTAAAAAAACTGAGTGATAAAAGTAATAGGGTAAATTCAAGTGATTTTAATTTTGATAATATGATCTTGATTAAATTGGCCTTTCCTCCTTGTTAGATTTTTATAATTGACAATTCTGTTAGACAAAACTTTATTCAATTGTATTTTCATTTGCTCTATTGTATTTGTGAATTACGAGAGTTTAAATGCGAATCCAACCCGAGTTGTACTTGTGCAGAGGAGGAGTTTGTATTGACATTTCGTATCATTCTTTGTTTGCCACTTTGCTGACTGTGTACGAGGATCGCATTGAGCGGTGAAGTGGTTCATTCAGTATTTGTGTCTACTTTCTAAACTTCTGGGAAATATGTTTCACCACTTGAGTGGTGAATGTTGCACTCGAGCGGTTGGCCTATATGTAAGCACCGCCTTTTAGTCACACCACTCGAGCGGTAAAGTGTGCACTCGAGTGGTGTGACTAAAAGGTAATGCTCACATATAGGCCAATGCGGTCATCGCGACATTGTTTAGTATAAAGTGCACAATTTGCTCATTTTAGGGTAGAACACGCCTAGATTCTTAGAGAGGAGAAAAATACAAAGTGTTCTATATTGGAGAGTGTTTTTATATGAGTTTCCTTGATGTATAGAAGGTGACGATTGATCAATGAGTTACATATTGTTTATCATCAAAGGTTGTTTTTGTTCTTTTGTTCATTAAAATAGAGAGATATTCATCAGTAAATTCTGTGAACTTAGGCCTGAAACTTTGGTAGATTTCACAGTGGCTCATCGTCGTGGATTTGATATCGACATTGTAGATACAACGTTGGGCAAAGCAATTCTAAGGCAAGAAACGGTGGTGGAAGAGGCACATCGAGGTTGGTTCAATTTAGGCTTGAATTTGCTAAGTAATTAAGAGTTCTCATTTCCTTTTTTGTCCTCTTAGTGGATTGTTTTGTGGTTTTGACCTGTCCAATTGTGATTTTTTTTTTTTTTTCACGTTATATCGTTGTGTTGATTTGTTATTGATTGTTTGATTGGGATTTTTATTCATTGTTTAAAATTGAATCATAATCACAAATTAATATCTCGTGATTTTTTAAAATTTTCACTCCTTAAAATATTTTAATGTGAAGAGTTTAGCCTATTATCAGCTCTGTAAATGGGACTATAAAAATGTGGAAATTAAAATAAATAAATAAATAAAAAGAATATGAACTAACACTCCACTTATTTGGGCGTAAAACATTTTTGAAAAATACTTTCCATATTTTTTGGTGTTTGGTACAATGAAAAACGAAAGTTAACAGAAAATATTTTACTTGATCAATAGAAAACAATCCTATATGGGCAGAAAATATTATGGATAAACTACCAATAGGTCTTAATAGTTGGACTTAATTACCATCAATTCTTATTGAAAATAAGTCCAGTAAAATCGTCGTTAAAAATATTTTGTGACATTTTTTGTATATATTGCTAAAAATTGATAATTAGTGACTTTTTTTGTCACGATTTTTATAAGTTGTCGCTAAAACTTAAAAGGGCGAATTACACCAATAGTCCCTATAGTTTGGGGCTTGTGTCACTTTAGTCCCTGACTTTTTAATTGTAACACATTTGAGCCTAAATTTTGAACATTGTTCCAAACAATGAAATAGATAACTTCCGTTAGTTTTTTGGATGGAAATTCCTCATGTGCAACACTTGCCAAGGGCAAAGTCGTCGTTTTGCCAATAATAATAATTTTAGAAACTCAAGCACTTATTATTTTTATATAATTATTTTTGAAGAGTAAAAATATTTTTTTATATTTATTTTTATCAAATTAATGTTTAATTTTCAAATTTCTTTTTTTTTTAAAACAATAATCCCAAAAACTCAAGCCAAATATGACCTCAACTTTGATATCATGGATATCATTATTAAATTAATTTAAATATTTTTTTTTTTATAAAAAAATCTAAAAATAATCTCAGAAACCCAAGTTAAACATGACTACAATTTTGATATCATTATTAAACCAATCCATTAAATCAAAAGATTCAAAACTAAAAATATTTCATATATTAAACATATCTATTACACAACCTAATAAGCATTCATTGCATAATAGTCATTCCAAAATATCAACAAAAATAACTACCCATTACATAGTCATCCTCCAAACACATACGTTAAAATCCAAAAACAACTGTAAACATCCCTTACAACCCAAAAGCATTCAAAAAGATATTAGTGATCATTGATGTTTTTCATCACCCTATCCAGCAACAGTTCTTTTCCTCTTACCAGAAGCAAAAGTTTTTTTCCTCTTCCCAGCAGCAAAAGTTGATCTTGGTTGGGATTCCATGGGTTAAGAACTTCGCTTCAACACTATTGGCCTTGATTTGTTTGCTTGAATTGGTTGGCTAGCACAAGTATTGGTAATTGGTATTGCTTTGTTAAGCAAGCTTGGCTGAGTGGCACTAGAAGTGGCTACTGCTTTTGTCCTAGTACTCATTGTTGGCTGGTTGGCACTTTGTTGGCTTCCCATTACTACTGGAGAACTAATTGGAGTTGCATCAGCAGTGTTGCTGACAGTGTTCGTACTAGCCTGCATATTCTTTATTACTATCAAAACTTGTATTTAAAAAAACAAAACAAAAATGGAAGAGAAAATAAAGTTTGAACTTACAGGCATTGTTTTCCTCCTACTTTTGCCAACCATAGGTTGTCCTTTGCAACTCCTTCTGTTGTGTCCAAGCTTCCCACAGGTGCTACAAGTGGTTGTGGTGTGCTTTCTCTTCAACTTGTGTGGATTTTGGGGTTCATTTTTTTCCCCCATTCTTAATTTCTTAGGTCTTCCAAGCTGTTTCTTAACTTTTTGAGGCAAAAGTGGAGGTAGGCCTATTTTTGGCCATATTTCAGGACCATTAATGGGCTCATAAGTAGCCATATAGGTCTCCCTTCTGTACCAATGTGCTACATAGTCTTCAGGATTTTCATGCTTGAAGTAAATGGCTGTAATACTATGAGGACAAGAAATACCACTTAAATCCCACTTCCTACAAGGGCAAGTATGAGCTTCTATATCAACCACAAATTGTTGTCCATTGAAACAATTTATTTGGTATGTAAAAGCCCCAGACCACATAGCAATGCAGCTACTAGACTCCACCTTCTTTTTCTCAAGTTTTTTTTGTATGTTGGGGCACAAAGGCCCTTGATATGCCCTCATGACTTCCCTCCTGCTTTGCATTCTACTCATTAGAATACACCTTATGTCCTCCAACATAGGTAATATTGTCTTAGATCTTGTATCCAAAATTCTAGAATTAAAACTTTCACAATTGTTGTTATGCAACATGTGACACTTACTGTGAGTGATGAAGTGAGATCTAGACCAAAAGCTAGCTAATTTCTCAGCCAACCACTTAAATGCATCTTCATCAACTTGTTTAACTTCTTGCATATGAAATTCAAACTATTGAACATAAGAGGCTTTGGTTGCACTCCATAGCAAATCTTTAAGAAGAACACCCTTGTGATTATCCTAAAAGTTGTTGTACATATGTCCTACACAGAATCTATGCTCGGCATTTGGAATGACCTCTACTAGTGCTGGAATCAAACCCTGAAATTGCATAAACATACCAAACACAATTGGAAATTGAGCAAACACTTCATAACAAAAGAAAGTTCATAAGATGGTATGCATATTGTTGAACATACCTTTTGTTTGTCAGACATAAAAGTAAATCCTTGGTGGTTTACTATTCTAAGATCTTCTTGTAATAGTTCAAAAAATCATTTCCATGATCTCTTTGTTTCTCATTCAACCATAGCATATGCCACAGGGAAGGTGGTGTTATTCCCATCAATTCCAACAGCAGTAAGCATTTGTCCCTTGTACGAACCTTTAAGATGACAGCCATCTACCCCAATAAATGGCCTGCATCCAGCCAAAAACCCTTGCTTGCAAGCCCCTAAACACGCATATATTCTCTGAAACCTGGACTTTTCCTTACTATCTTCATCATCTTCATCAATTCCATCATCTACATCATCTGCATCATCTGGCACCTTAATAACAATGGTTGTCTCAGGATTTGTTCTTCTAATCTCTTCACAATAGTCCCATAGTTTAGCATATTGCTCCTTATAATTTCCTTCTATGAGTTGTTGTGCCTTTCTCTTTGCCCTATACAATTGACTTCTTGAAACACCAACATTGCGATCTTTTTGAACAGACTGTTTAAAAGATTGTATTGGCCATGTGGGGTTGGACTTAATGCTTTCCATATATTTTTTTGACAACCAAGTGGAGTTCACATTTTTGTTGTAGAATATTCTACCACAATTATGTGTAGGCACATAGGTTTTCACTTGCAAGCTCGTTTGGCCATACATCTTAGATGCATATATCATCCATTGACAAGGAGGTTTACAACCTGCCCTAACCCTATTTTTATCATTTTTCAAGAACTTTATATCTTTTCCAGTCTTGATGGCATGTTCTTTGACAGCTTATTTAAAAACTTTAGATGATGGAAAAACCATGCCTACTTGGAATTGAGGATCAACCATGTCAGTGTGTTTGTTAAATTCAGGAAACTTGTCCCTCTTGGGCCCACCATCTTCATCAGATGACCCTCAAGTGAGATCAATTCATCTGATTCCACATCATTTTCATCCCAATTCAAGCCATTTATTGTAGCATTAAAATCATCGACATTGTTACATTTGCCCCTCTCATGAAATCCACCCCACTCTACTTTTTTATCGATGTTAGCTTCATACAAAAGGTCATCTTCTTCACCATCATCATATTCACTATCCTCAAAATCTTCCAAATCAGTGGTCTCACTATCAGAGTGTATGTACCCACCATCTCTCTGCATTTGACCCTCACCCAAATCCCCTTCTAGCACATCTTCATTTTCACCTCCTTGCATCTCATTCTCAAAGACTTGCCTAGGCCATTCCATTCCTACCCCTGTTGCATGTCCTTCAACCCTTGCTCTGGCCCTTGCCCCTACCCCGAGAACATGTCTTTCTCCATCTTCTACCCTTGCAAAATGTCCCTCTTCAACCTCTACTCTATTATTGTGAAAACCAAGTTGCAAATCAATCTCTGGTTCATTAATCTCCTCAATCAGTTGTACTGAATTAGAACATGAATTACCAAACACAAGGAATGTATCATCATCAAGTTCTGACTAATGTACCAAATATACTTCTATAATTCTAGTTGTCCCCCTCACCCATTTGACCATGTTTAGTAGATCACTATCATTCCATATATGCTTCAACCCATCGTTCAGATCCACTCCAGGTACTTTATATTAGTAGGTTGTAAACCCAGTATACCCTATTTTCTGAACCATATCCCTCATGTCAAGCATGCTAATTTTGTTCACATTACAAAAGTCAAAGTAAGAAACTTGGCCTCCCAAGTAGACCCAATGGTCCCCACGTCCAAAAGCCCCACCTTGATGAAACTTTATGGTGAAAAAGGATCCTTCTGTTTCTGCACACATTAACCAATAAACTCACACACATTCAAAGAAAGAACATTGTCTTCCAAATGGAGTACACATGGGGATATTAACACACACACACACACACACACATATATATAAATATCAATGTCAGTGTTCGTATATATATAATATAATAAACATCAACAAAATTAAACTGCACCAAACAGAAAATAGTTTAAAAAAGTAAACCAAAATAATGTAACAAATATTAGATCACAAAAATATGAACGAAAATAACAAAACTTCAACAAACAAAAAAAAATACCGTATTGTGGCGAGATGATGTCATTCGCAATTCTTTGGGTACCCATCTTCAACACCAACGTTTGCTTGTAATTTTGTGATTATCTTAAATTGTTCCCACCGTAATCTACTGTAACTTTGTGTTTAATGGTGAAAGCCCCATTTTTTTTGCTCTAAACAAGCTAGACTTTCCCTGATTCATAACAGAAAAGAGGGTGGTATTTATTTGGGCTAGAAATAAGACAAAACGATGACTTTGCCCTTAGTAAGTGCTGCACATGAGGAATTTCCATCGAAAAACTAACGGAAGTTATCTATTGTTTATGTTCAAAATTCAGGATCAAATGTGTTACAATTGAAAAGTCAGAGACTAAAGTGACACAAGCCCCTAACTATAGGGACTATTGGTGTAATTCCCCTAACTTAAAATTAGTGACCTTTTTCTACGACGAATTTTTTAAACTAGCGCTGAAAGTTAAAAATTAATAACCTTTTTTTTTAATGATTTTTTAAACTATCACTAAAACATATAATTAATAACTTTTTTATGACAAAATTTTGAAACTGCCGTTGAAAATTAACAATTAGTGATGTTTTTTAATAGTGTTTGATAAAAAAGCGTCATTAATTATCGTAGGACCTATCGGACAATAAGCCTACCTATAAAGATCTATACGTAAGTCCTCCAAATATTTTCTACTTTCAAAAGGTGAAAAATATTTTTCGACTTAAAATTTTACTAATGTCACCACACTACCACCACAACTCTCACCTTCATCACCACACCACCATTACCATCGCCATCACTGCCGCCACTACCCCACCACAACCATGCCACCACCTTCACATCTACCTTTCCCTTCGTTCCACCACCACCACCACCACCAAATATAGAAACATATTTTCTACCTACACAAACGAAGCGTAAATGAAAGTGACATAATGTGCATTCAACAACTATTTACATCAAACAAGTTGGAATGATCAAACCTAAAAATTTGCAACTAGATTCAAGAAGAATTAGTTTTGTTGTAAATAAATAAAGTACCACCGACAATCAAAAGAACAATAATGATCATTAAAAAAGTTCAGAAGGTTGGGAACATATATTCTAATGAACTTCCGTTGTTAATTTTATACAACTTCCATTTTTATTTTTATTCAACTTCCATTTTTATTCATTTTCCATTTTTATTTTAATTTCCATTTTTATTTAATTTACAAAAAGATCGATAAGGTATAGTAGTTTCTCTAATGAACTTCCGTTGTTAATTTTATACAACTTCCATTTTTATTTTTATTCAACTTCCATTTTTATTCATTTTCCATTTTTATTTTAATTTCCATTTTTATTTAATTTACAAAAAGATCGATAAGGTATAGTAGTTTCTCTAATGAACTTCCGTTGTTAATTTTATACAACTTCCATTTTTATTTTTATTCAACTTCCATTTTTATTCATTTTCCATTTTTATTTTAATTTCCATTTTTATTTAATTTACAAAAAGATCGATAAGGTATAGTAGTTTCTCTAATGAACTTCCGTTGTTAATTTTATACAACTTCCATTTTTATTTTTATTCAACTTCCATTTTTATTCATTTTCCATTTTTATTTTAATTTCCATTTTTATTTAATTTACAAAAAGATCGATAAGGTATAGTAGTTTCTCTAATGAACTTCCGTTGTTAATTTTATACAACTTCCATTTTTATTTTTATTCAACTTCCATTTTTATTCATTTTCCATTTTTATTTTAATTTCCATTTTTATTTAATTTACAAAAAGATCGATAAGGTATAGTAGTTTCTCTAATGAACTTCCGTTGTTAATTTTATACAACTTCCATTTTTATTTTTATTCAACTTCCATTTTTATTCATTTTCCATTTTTATTTTAATTTCCATTTTTATTTAATTTACAAAAAGATCGATAAGGTATAGTAGTTTCTCTAATGAACTTCCGTTGTTAATTTTATACAACTTCCATTTTTATTTTTATTCAACTTCCATTTTTATTCATTTTCCATTTTTATTTTAATTTCCATTTTTATTTAATTTACAAAAAGATCGATAAGGTATAGTAGTTTCTCTAATGAACTTCCGTTGTTAATTTTATACAACTTCCATTTTTATTTTTATTCAACTTCCATTTTTATTCATTTTCCATTTTTATTTTAATTTCCATTTTTATTTAATTTACAAAAAGATCGATAAGGTATAGTAGTTTCTCTAATGAACTTCCGTTGTTAATTTTATACAACTTCCATTTTTATTTTTATTCAACTTCCATTTTTATTCATTTTCCATTTTTATTTTAATTTCCATTTTTATTTAATTTACAAAAAGATCGATAAGGTATAGTAGTTTCTCTAATGAACTTCCGTTGTTAATTTTATACAACTTCCATTTTTATTTTTATTCAACTTCCATTTTTATTCATTTTCCATTTTTATTTTAATTTCCATTTTTATTTAATTTACAAAAAGATCGATAAGGTATAGTAGTTTCTCTAATGAACTTCCGTTGTTAATTTTATACAACTTCCATTTTTATTTTTATTCAACTTCCATTTTTATTCATTTTCCATTTTTATTTTAATTTCCATTTTTATTTAATTTACAAAAAGATCGATAAGGTATAGTAGTTTCTCTAATGAACTTCCGTTGTTAATTTTATACAACTTCCATTTTTATTTTTATTCAACTTCCATTTTTATTCATTTTCCATTTTTATTTTAATTTCCATTTTTATTTAATTTACAAAAAGATCGATAAGGTATAGTAGTTTCTCTAATGAACTTCCGTTGTTAATTTTATACAACTTCCATTTTTATTTTTATTCAACTTCCATTTTTATTCATTTTCCATTTTTATTTTAATTTCCATTTTTATTTAATTTACAAAAAGATCGATAAGGTATAGTAGTTTCTCTAATGAACTTCCGTTGTTAATTTTATACAACTTCCATTTTTATTTTTATTCAACTTCCATTTTTATTCATTTTCCATTTTTATTTTAATTTCCATTTTTATTTAATTTACAAAAAGATCGATAAGGTATAGTAGTTTCTCTAATGAACTTCCGTTGTTAATTTTATACAACTTCCATTTTTATTTTTATTCAACTTCCATTTTTATTCATTTTCCATTTTTATTTTAATTTCCATTTTTATTTAATTTACAAAAAGATCGATAAGGTATAGTAGTTTCTCTAATGAACTTCCGTTGTTAATTTTATACAACTTCCATTTTTATTTTTATTCAACTTCCATTTTTATTCATTTTCCATTTTTATTTTAATTTCCATTTTTATTTAATTTACAAAAAGATCGATAAGGTATAGTAGTTTCTCTAATGAACTTCCGTTGTTAATTTTATACAACTTCCATTTTTATTTTTATTCAACTTCCATTTTTATTCATTTTCCATTTTTATTTTAATTTCCATTTTTATTTAATTTACAAAAAGATCGATAAGGTATAGTAGTTTCTCTAATGAACTTCCGTTGTTAATTTTATACAACTTCCATTTTTATTTTTATTCAACTTCCATTTTTATTCATTTTCCATTTTTATTTTAATTTCCATTTTTATTTAATTTACAAAAAGATCGATAAGGTATAGTAGTTTCTCTAATGAACTTCCGTTGTTAATTTTATACAACTTCCATTTTTATTTTTATTCAACTTCCATTTTTATTCATTTTCCATTTTTATTTTAATTTCCATTTTTATTTAATTTACAAAAAGATCGATAAGGTATAGTAGTTTCTCTAATGAACTTCCGTTGTTAATTTTATACAACTTCCATTTTTATTTTTATTCAACTTCCATTTTTATTCATTTTCCATTTTTATTTTAATTTCCATTTTTATTTAATTTACAAAAAGATCGATAAGGTATAGTAGTTTCTCTAATGAACTTCCGTTGTTAATTTTATACAACTTCCATTTTTATTTTTATTCAACTTCCATTTTTATTCATTTTCCATTTTTATTTTAATTTCCATTTTTATTTAATTTACAAAAAGATCGATAAGGTATAGTAGTTTCTCTAATGAACTTCCGTTGTTAATTTTATACAACTTCCATTTTTATTTTTATTCAACTTCCATTTTTATTCATTTTCCATTTTTATTTTAATTTCCATTTTTATTTAATTTACAAAAAGATCGATAAGGTATAGTAGTTTCTCTAATGAACTTCCGTTGTTAATTTTATACAACTTCCATTTTTATTTTTATTCAACTTCCATTTTTATTCATTTTCCATTTTTATTTTAATTTCCATTTTTATTTAATTTACAAAAAGATCGATAAGGTATAGTAGTTTCTCTAATGAACTTCCGTTGTTAATTTTATACAACTTCCATTTTTATTTTTATTCAACTTCCATTTTTATTCATTTTCCATTTTTATTTTAATTTCCATTTTTATTTAATTTACAAAAAGATCGATAAGGTATAGTAGTTTCTCTAATGAACTTCCGTTGTTAATTTTATACAACTTCCATTTTTATTTTTATTCAACTTCCATTTTTATTCATTTTCCATTTTTATTTTAATTTCCATTTTTATTTAATTTACAAAAAGATCGATAAGGTATAGTAGTTTCTCTAATGAACTTCCGTTGTTAATTTTATACAACTTCCATTTTTATTTTTATTCAACTTCCATTTTTATTCATTTTCCATTTTTATTTTAATTTCCATTTTTATTTAATTTACAAAAAGATCGATAAGGTATAGTAGTTTCTCTAATGAACTTCCGTTGTTAATTTTATACAACTTCCATTTTTATTTTTATTCAACTTCCATTTTTATTCATTTTCCATTTTTATTTTAATTTCCATTTTTATTTAATTTACAAAAAGATCGATAAGGTATAGTAGTTTCTCTAATGAACTTCCGTTGTTAATTTTATACAACTTCCATTTTTATTTTTATTCAACTTCCATTTTTATTCATTTTCCATTTTTATTTTAATTTCCATTTTTATTTAATTTACAAAAAGATCGATAAGGTATAGTAGTTTCTCTAATGAACTTCCGTTGTTAATTTTATACAACTTCCATTTTTATTTTTATTCAACTTCCATTTTTATTCATTTTCCATTTTTATTTTAATTTCCATTTTTATTTAATTTACAAAAAGATCGATAAGGTATAGTAGTTTCTCTAATGAACTTCCGTTGTTAATTTTATACAACTTCCATTTTTATTTTTATTCAACTTCCATTTTTATTCATTTTCCATTTTTATTTTAATTTCCATTTTTATTTAATTTACAAAAAGATCGATAAGGTATAGTAGTTTCTCTAATGAACTTCCGTTGTTAATTTTATACAACTTCCATTTTTATTTTTATTCAACTTCCATTTTTATTCATTTTCCATTTTTATTTTAATTTCCATTTTTATTTAATTTACAAAAAGATCGATAAGGTATAGTAGTTTCTCTAATGAACTTCCGTTGTTAATTTTATACAACTTCCATTTTTATTTTTATTCAACTTCCATTTTTATTCATTTTCCATTTTTATTTTAATTTCCATTTTTATTTAATTTACAAAAAGATCGATAAGGTATAGTAGTTTCTCTAATGAACTTCCGTTGTTAATTTTATACAACTTCCATTTTTATTTTTATTCAACTTCCATTTTTATTCATTTTCCATTTTTATTTTAATTTCCATTTTTATTTAATTTACAAAAAGATCGATAAGGTATAGTAGTTTCTCTAATGAACTTCCGTTGTTAATTTTATACAACTTCCATTTTTATTTTTATTCAACTTCCATTTTTATTCATTTTCCATTTTTATTTTAATTTCCATTTTTATTTAATTTACAAAAAGATCGATAAGGTATAGTAGTTTCTCTAATGAACTTCCGTTGTTAATTTTATACAACTTCCATTTTTATTTTTATTCAACTTCCATTTTTATTCATTTTCCATTTTTATTTTAATTTCCATTTTTATTTAATTTACAAAAAGATCGATAAGGTATAGTAGTTTCTCTAATGAACTTCCGTTGTTAATTTTATACAACTTCCATTTTTATTTTTATTCAACTTCCATTTTTATTCATTTTCCATTTTTATTTTAATTTCCATTTTTATTTAATTTACAAAAAGATCGATAAGGTATAGTAGTTTCTCTAATGAACTTCCGTTGTTAATTTTATACAACTTCCATTTTTATTTTTATTCAACTTCCATTTTTATTCATTTTCCATTTTTATTTTAATTTCCATTTTTATTTAATTTACAAAAAGATCGATAAGGTATAGTAGTTTCTCTAATGAACTTCCGTTGTTAATTTTATACAACTTCCATTTTTATTTTTATTCAACTTCCATTTTTATTCATTTTCCATTTTTATTTTAATTTCCATTTTTATTTAATTTACAAAAAGATCGATAAGGTATAGTAGTTTCTCTAATGAACTTCCGTTGTTAATTTTATACAACTTCCATTTTTATTTTTATTCAACTTCCATTTTTATTCATTTTCCATTTTTATTTTAATTTCCATTTTTATTTAATTTACAAAAAGATCGATAAGGTATAGTAGTTTCTCTAATGAACTTCCGTTGTTAATTTTATACAACTTCCATTTTTATTTTTATTCAACTTCCATTTTTATTCATTTTCCATTTTTATTTTAATTTCCATTTTTATTTAATTTACAAAAAGATCGATAAGGTATAGTAGTTTCTCTAATGAACTTCCGTTGTTAATTTTATACAACTTCCATTTTTATTTTTATTCAACTTCCATTTTTATTCATTTTCCATTTTTATTTTAATTTCCATTTTTATTTAATTTACAAAAAGATCGATAAGGTATAGTAGTTTCTCTAATGAACTTCCGTTGTTAATTTTATACAACTTCCATTTTTATTTTTATTCAACTTCCATTTTTATTCATTTTCCATTTTTATTTTAATTTCCATTTTTATTTAATTTACAAAAAGATCGATAAGGTATAGTAGTTTCTCTAATGAACTTCCGTTGTTAATTTTATACAACTTCCATTTTTATTTTTATTCAACTTCCATTTTTATTCATTTTCCATTTTTATTTTAATTTCCATTTTTATTTAATTTACAAAAAGATCGATAAGGTATAGTAGTTTCTCTAATGAACTTCCGTTGTTAATTTTATACAACTTCCATTTTTATTTTTATTCAACTTCCATTTTTATTCATTTTCCATTTTTATTTTAATTTCCATTTTTATTTAATTTACAAAAAGATCGATAAGGTATAGTAGTTTCTCTAATGAACTTCCGTTGTTAATTTTATACAACTTCCATTTTTATTTTTATTCAACTTCCATTTTTATTCATTTTCCATTTTTATTTTAATTTCCATTTTTATTTAATTTACAAAAAGATCGATAAGGTATAGTAGTTTCTCTAATGAACTTCCGTTGTTAATTTTATACAACTTCCATTTTTATTTTTATTCAACTTCCATTTTTATTCATTTTCCATTTTTATTTTAATTTCCATTTTTATTTAATTTACAAAAAGATCGATAAGGTATAGTAGTTTCTCTAATGAACTTCCGTTGTTAATTTTATACAACTTCCATTTTTATTTTTATTCAACTTCCATTTTTATTCATTTTCCATTTTTATTTTAATTTCCATTTTTATTTAATTTACAAAAAGATCGATAAGGTATAGTAGTTTCTCTAATGAACTTCCGTTGTTAATTTTATACAACTTCCATTTTTATTTTTATTCAACTTCCATTTTTATTCATTTTCCATTTTTATTTTAATTTCCATTTTTATTTAATTTACAAAAAGATCGATAAGGTATAGTAGTTTCTCTAATGAACTTCCGTTGTTAATTTTATACAACTTCCATTTTTATTTTTATTCAACTTCCATTTTTATTCATTTTCCATTTTTATTTTAATTTCCATTTTTATTTAATTTACAAAAAGATCGATAAGGTATAGTAGTTTCTCTAATGAACTTCCGTTGTTAATTTTATACAACTTCCATTTTTATTTTTATTCAACTTCCATTTTTATTCGATTTAATTTTTATTGAACTTCCTTTTTTATTTAATTTCCAAATAGATTGTTAAGTTGTACTGGTTTCTTGAATGAACTTCCATATTTATTTTTCTACAATTTCTTTTTCTATTTAATTTCCTTTTTTTTTAATTTTCAAATAGATCGTTAAGGTATAGTGGTTTCTTAAATGAACTTCAATTTTTAATTCTATGCAACTTCCATTTTTAATTTTATGCAACTTCTATTTTTATTCTTATTCGACTTCCATTTTTATTCATTTTCCTTTTTTAATTCAATTTCCAATTTTATTTAATTTCCAAATAGATCGTTAAGGTATAGTTGTTTCTCTAATGAACTTCCATTATTAATTTTGCGCAACTTCCACTTTTATTCAATTTCATTTTTATTCAACTTTCTTTTTCATTTAATTTCCAAATAGATCGTTAAGTTGTAGTGTTTTCTTGTATGAACTTCCATTTTTATTTTTATTCAATTTTCTTTTCTATTCAATTTCCTTTTATATTTAATTTCCAAATAGAACGTTAAGGTATAGTGGTTTCTTGAATGAACTTTCATTTTTAATTTTATGAACTTCCATTTTTATTTTTATTCAATTTTCTTTTCTATTCAATTTCCTTTTTTTTTTAATTTCTAAATGGATCGTTAAGGTATAGTGGTTTCTTGAATGAACTTTCATTTTTAATTTTATGAACTTCCATTTTTATTTTTATTCAACTTTCATTTTTATTCATTTTCCTTTTTTAATTGAATTTCCTTTTTTATTTAATTTCCAAATAGATCGTTAAGATATAGTAG
>NW_021026377.1:126202-154758 GCF_004153795.1 Camellia sinensis
AATTTCCTTTTTTATTTAATTTCCAAATAGATCGTTAAGGTGTAGTGGTTTGTTCAACGAACTTCCATTTTTAATTTTATGCAACTTCGATTTGTATTTTTAGGGATGTACTCCACGGTTTAGGGGAAGATAGGGGATGGACCTCTAAACCGGATTTTGTTTGGGAGGAGATAGGGGATGGACTCCATTAGCATTACTTTTATGTGTGCTTATTTATATATAAGTGTTTTTATTGATACAGCACTAAAATGTGTATCAATCTGGAAGTATGAAGTGTTTTGATTTGAGCTTGAGTCTCATTTGTTTGTTGATATTGGAAGGATGTGAATATGATATATATAATTCACTGTTGTAAGTTTGGCCAGGTTCTGAGCCATGTTGATAAAGTTGGAAAGTAAAACGTGTCTTAGACAATAGTGTCATGAGACTGTAAAATGAAGTAATTGATTATCTTGGTTAACCATTTGTTGAATGCTATTGCTTTATTCATTACTTATTTGTGGTTTAGTATATTTCTGCTGGGCTGTGGCTCACCCTTTATGGGAACATCATTTTCAGGTTCAGGTGATAAGCTACCTCCAAGGACTTAGCTTGGAAGGACTTGGATGTTGGAAGACTACTTTTAGTTATTTGTTTTCATTGTTAATACATGTAAACACTCAAGCCTAGGGCTTTATTTATATTTGAATTAGAACTCATACTTTGTGACCAAGTGTTGGCTTGGAAAGATGTAAGCCGGTAGGGCATTTACTTTGATGTTTCATGTAATACTTTTGTTTTTGTAAGACTCTGATGGATATTATAATGAATTATTAAAGTGTTTTCTTTAAATAATGCATGTCAATGATATATAAAATGGGTTTATTTTTGAGGGCGTTACAGTCAAAAACAATATAATTAGTTTCATTTGATTTTTTAAAAACACCAAAAATATAGCTGCACATTAAATCTCGATTCATGTGAATTTATAAAATAAAATGAAAGAGAAGATAAAAAAAAAGTGCATCAAAGTTGTATCGTTTTACCCGCATACCACAACTTGCTATACAACAGGTACCCCTTATACGAAGGGGACAAAAAAAGGAGAAATGAAAGTGATAAACCAGATATAAATACCAGAGATGAAGACTAGGAGAGAGAGCAAAAAGCACCAGGCAAAGAGTTTTCCCATGTTTTTGGATAATCAAACAATTGGTTTTCTTGCTCTTTTTTATAGTCTCAAGGAGTCATTTTTAATCCATTTAAAAAAAAAAACTAGTAATTAAGGTAAATTACACTTTATACCCCTATACTTTGCACCAAATCACATTTTGGCCCCTATGTATGAAATTCTGATAGTCAACCCCCTATATTTCTGGTCAAATCTCACTTTGGTCCCTATACATGAAATCGTGACAGTCAACCTCCTGCACTTTTACTCAAATCTCACTTTGATCTCTACACATGTGTCAATGACTCTTTTTCTATTACTTCATTTTTAAATTTTTAACAAAATTAGTCATATGACAAAAAAGTGGCTACAAAATAAGGGTAAGAGAGGAGAATCATCTGTGTTTTTCACCAATACACTGTCTTACATGATAAACACATAAGAGTTATATAATACTATATATATATATATATAATTATATGGTAAAAATTTGGACGAAAATGCAAGAAAGTAGAGTTTTTGAAATAAATAAATAAAAAATACGACAAAGAAATCAAAGAGAAAGAAAAATGAATAGACAGAAGACTATGTCACCATAAAAAATAGAGTTTTGTGATTCTAATTTATGCTAGTTCATTTTTTTAATTGTTCACAATCTGTGTTTTGTTTTAACTTAATACAGTCATATTTTGATGTAAATTTTGGAATAAAGTGTGTATTGGTAGAAAATGTAGATGATTTTCCTTTTTTATCCTCATGTCGTAGTCACATTCTTATCACATGACTAGATTCTATTAAAAATTTAAACAATTAAGTAACAAAAAGTGGACATTAGCATGTATGTAGAGACCAAAGCTAGATTTGACCAAAAGTACATGGGTTGATTATTACAATTTCATGTGTAGGAACCAAAGTATAATTTGACCAGAAGTGTAAGAGGTTGACTGTTATGATTTCATGTGTAGGGGTTAAAGTGAAATTTGGTGCAAAGTGTAATTTACCCTAAGTAATTATAATTGCTCTTAATTGCACTTTGGGTGCAAAAATTACCATATGTGAGGTGGTCAACATATGTAAACCGTTTTAAAGCAAGTATTAATCGGTAGCAAATTTATCTTCAAAAAATTCTCAGTCATTCATTAATATGGGATTTACGTGGGCTTGACACTAATGAACAATTGAGATTAATTTGTGATAGGGCCACGTCAATGTCAGTGAGGTGCAAAATAATTGCTCTCAAGGAAAAATTATTTCATACCTTATGTGACAATGTCACAAATCAATCTCAACCATTTATTGGTGTAGGATTCACGTGGACCCCATATCAATGCCTTTAGTGCATTGAATAATTGCCCTCAAAGAAAAATTATGAGTGATGGTAGACACCCCAAATAATCTATCAAACGTTTTACCAAACCTCTTACATGGGTGTGGGACCTACACACATGTGGGTTTGTGGGTCCCACACTTAGAGGTTGTTTGGGATGACCTAAATAAGTGTACTTTTTGTCTTTTTACGAAAAGATGTGCAGAAAAGTAGAGAGGTGATGTGATGGAAAAAAGATAAAAAGATAAAAAGATGAATTATATTGGAGTTGCCAAACTTGGCCTTATGTGAGAGGTTTGGTAAAACGTTTGATAAATTATTTGGGATACCTAGCATTTTCAAAAAATTATTCCATACCCCATAAAAAACAAAAATGCTAGAGACCCCCAAATGTCTCACATGAGTGTGGAACCCACATGGGACCCACATCGTATATGAGACATTTGATACAAATTTTGATAGAATTTTTAGAATCCATAACATTACTCCATAAACAATTTCATAAATCAATCTCAACCATTTATTAATGTGGGGGTCCACATGAATTCTAGAACAAATCAAGGCAGTCAAGATTTCAAAAATCTTAGGCACATAATCCAACATAGTCAAAACTTCAAAAATCTTTGGGGGTTTGGGTAAGTAAAACTTTATTATTTGATTGAGATATAAAAAAACTTTATTATTTGATTAAGTTGTTATTATATTTTTATGAATTTTGTAATTTAACCTACCAATCACTATCCTATCGTATAACCCAAAAAAACCAAGTTACATTTTTATAAATTTTGTCAACCATTGCTTTTGGCACTTGTTATCAAATTTAAATTAGTTATACATTTTGCATAGAAATGTGTGTTTTTAAAATTTTACAATTATTTTAAATTATAGGGACAAATTCATTTTATTCTTTCATGGTTTGGAGTTGGAGCACTTTATCCTCTCATGGTTCAAATATACTTAGAAAATTTTCATATGATTTTGAACTAAAATGCCATCGTCAGTTTTTTATCCAAACCAATAGAAGATATATCATATACACAATTTGTTAGAGTGAGTTTGATTTTTTTTTAAATAAAGTAAAATTAATACAATAAAAGAATAATTTTATTCTCATTTTATACAAACCTTAAATTAGATTAATACGATAAATTAAAATAAAATAAATTAAAATTGATATAAAATATAAAATATAATTAAATAAAAACAAATAACAATTAAATTTGCCAAAACGACGTCGTTTTGGCAATTTTGATGTTGTTTTGTACTCAAAACAACGTCGTTTTGACAAATTCGAGCCATTTGAGCCACAAAAATTAGGGCCCTCTATCATTGTTGTTTTATAAATTTTGTCAACCATTGCTTTTGGCACTTGTTATCAAATTTAAATTAGTTATACATTTTGCATAGAAATGTGTGTTCTTAAAATTTTATAATTATTTTAAATTATAGGGATAAATTCATTTTATTCTTTCATGGTTTAGAGTTGGAGCACTTTATTCTTTCATGGTTTAAATTAAAATTAGATTAAAAAGTTAAAAATTACAATAAATGATTAAATATTTAGGATTAATTGTGATATAAAATATAATTTAATTGAAATTAAAATTAAAAGTTAAGAATTACAATAAATAATTTAGAATTTATAATTAATTTTATTTAATTGAATTAATGTTAGATATTAAAAATTATGTGTATAAGAGAAAAAAAGAAAGGAAATAACAAAAAAAGTCTACAATTTGAGAGGGTAATTCTATTTACACACCACTAATTCTCTCATTACACACTATTACTTAGTACAGACGTATAATAATTTTTAGGGTTTGAAAATATCTTAGTTCACATCTCAACTTTTCATTAATAACGCTAAGGTAACACACCACCTGTCTGTTTGAATACACACCACAACCCATACCTAAATATCTATATATTCAAAACACCAAAGACTTTCATCTTCAAAACACCATTGATCTCCCTCGTTAGAGTTGAAGATCTCCATCATTGGCGGAGGGTTTCGTCTCGTCGTTTCAGATATCCATCGTCACCATTGTTTTGTTGTTGGCTTGCCAATGCATTGTTGTCGTTTTAGATCTCCATCTTCGCCGGTGCTTCACAGGTGCGTTGTCGATATTGAACATTTATCGTTCTCACCCTTGATTCACACATTTAATTCTCACATTGGTATTTTTTTCTATCTTCGTTTAACTGATTCAACTTTCATAGCAATTTCTATTTCGAGTTTGGCTCAACTTTGGTTGTCTGAACATAATATCATCGTAGAAAAAAAAAATTGAACATATTGAATATGTTCAAAATATTTATGTTGAATAAAATAAATATGGTCATACTTTATACGCTGCACAATTTCAATTTGTTTAGACTTATTATGTTGAACATATATTAAATTTTATATGTTATTAATATTATTATTTTTTTTTGTAAATATTGAATACATCTACTTTTTGTAAAAAAGAAAAGAAAATATACCAAAAATAAATTAAATTTAAGAAATGAAATTCTTAAGGAATTAAAATTTCAATTTTTTATGTATGAACATTTTTAATTTGGTCAACTTTAATAATTTGAACAAAATTGTTTGGTTGGAATAAAAATAATCAAACATTATGTAAAAGTTTAACTCTAATTATCCGAACACATGACAAACAAAGTCATATTCCCGACGATTATATGAATGAGATAAACAAAAAATCGAAAACCCAAGTATTAAGTTGACATTTTCATTGTTGTATTGTTCGAAATCAACAATCTCAGTGTCATCCATGGTGTGCAAATTGTCAAAACTAATTGATTTCAATATTTTTAAACCCTAAATCTTCAAAACCAATTGATTTCAATGTTCTTAAACCCTAAAACCAATTGATTTCAATATTCTTAAACACTAAATCTTCAAAACCAATTTATTTTGGATGTTTATATGTCTATATGTGATGATGTTGTGTGGAGAGTATTTTGTGTTTTTATATATGAAATCTTTAAATGGGTAGAATACACCCCTATGTTGTTTTCAATCGTGTGTAAATAGAAATTTTCCAATTTGAGAATATTACAATCATTTCAAATAACACACAAAAAGAAAGAAAGAAAAAGTACTCTTATGGCCTTCATTACCTTCACTAAAAGGAATTAGTGTTCAAGAATAAAGAGAATAACACTTAAATCCAATCTCAATTCAAAACCAGCATTTTTAAATCTTCTGGTCTATGTTGCAAGTCCATCTAACAACCTCCACACAGGAAAATTGTGAAAAATATGTTTCATGGTGCCATTGACACTTTTAATAAACACATCTCCATTGCATTTGTAATCAGTATCACCGCCTAACGATCCAAGTCGAAAGTCCTTTTTTCAAGAATATGTTAGTAAAAATTATGCTCACTCCCAATCGATAGAAATTGAACAACAATTTAAGCAAACAATTAAACAAAGAAACCAGATGACTGTGCTTTTGATTTAAATGCCTCAAAAGAATGAGGACTTATTTGGAACAAAATTACAGTCGACAAAGTAAACAAAATAAACAATAGGTAATTCCAGAATGAAACCACCAAAGTTCATAAAGGTTACAAGTTACAGAGAAAACTACTCCTAAATTAAAAGAACTACTTCTAGATATAAGCTAAGTTGTTGTGTTGTTGATGATCTCCTTTCTGCCAAATCCTTGACTCTTATATCTTCTTCCTCTTTTCTTGGCCCATGATTGCAGGACTCCTTCTTACCTGCAACTGCAATTGCCAACTACCATGGTAACTGCCTCCTCACTTCTAAGTCTTCAAACTCCACCAAAGCCTTCAAATCCTCCTGTCAAACCATCTCTTTTCCATGTTGCCACATGTCCCTTTACACTTTGAGCACCACATCGACAGGTAAAGCCTTCCATCTCGTACATATTCCTTTCTGAAAACAAGCCACTAAGTTCATGACTTAGCCTGATAACTGCTCTGTCACTTGAATCATTCTATGCACGTGCTCAACCTTTACATGCCACATGTTCCTCTGATTGATGAAGGACTTTCACTTTGACTCTGCCATGTGTCATCATCTGATTGATACACCTGTCGACAAGAATTTCACAAAAATGGGTGCAAACAATGCCCCCTGATTTAAGTTAAATAAATAATAATGATTTTTAACTTAAACAAATCCATTCCCTTGGCCAGATAAATAATATACTTAATTTGAACAAATCCAAACATTGGGCCCAACATAAGCTACAAAAGCTTAAACCTTCAAACTTCACCTCACTTCAATCTTCTCTCTCTCTTTTGAAACTCCCATATCAGAACACCAAACAACTCAGAACTCTAAACAATGGCTCTTGAAATCCACGAAAGAAAATGAAACCAATGATGAACATCTTAGATTCCCCAAAACCATTAGGGAACTCACCAGCTCTCTAATGCTGGAGTTAACTTTGATTCCAAGTACCACCACTGTAGCCAAAGCAACCCTAGGACCTACGTTTATAGCCTATTTCCTAGATGACCTAACTCCATACTACCCACTTGCTAATGGCAAAACTCTGCTTCTCAACCAACCAAAATTCAATTAGATAAATTGGGACAACAACAAAAATCGTCTTAGATCATGGAGACAACTAGATTCTACTTGGCAAAGCTGGGTCGAACGAATTGAAGCTTATGACTCCGATGTATGGAAACATCTAGGCATTAGTGAGGTAATTCGTCTGTCGACCCTCAAATTTGATATGAATAAGTGGTTAATTGCTGCTGCTGCCTGTTTCTGGTCACAATCTTGTAACTCAATGCTCCTAGGGTTTGGCATGATATCTCCAACCATCCTAGATGTAGCCTATTTAATTGAACTCCCCATTCTAGGATTAGAAATCAGTGCTTTACTAGAACCCCCACCAATAACTTTCACCCTTAACACTGACATGAGTTACATTGAGTTTATTAAAAAATACAGAGGCAAAAGAAACACCCCATTTGATGACCAAGAAAGAGTTGCCTTTTACTTAGTTTGGCTTTGCTAATTCATTTTTTGTGTTCCTGGCTTCAAAATTACCAAGGAATACCTTTCATTGGCCTTATTCCTTCAAGATGGCCAAGCCATGGCTTTTGCTCCTTCCTTACTTGCCACCCTCTATAAAGGCATGTTTTCTTTTGTTGATAAAAAGATATCCTCCATATGTGGTGGACCAGATTTTTTTTGTAGAAGTGTAACTGATGTCATAGTAATTCTAAAATTGACCAACAAGGCAATTCAAGAGCAAAAGCTATAGTAAATAGTCTCAAATTGTAATTTAAAATATAAATATTCATTTATTATTATTAAATTTGAAAAATAACAAAATTTCCATCATTATTTGAAACTTACAAAAACTATGAAATTTCCTAGCATGTTTTGCAAATTCTCAAAAATATGTCCAATTTATATTTCATTAATAAAAAATAAAATAACCAAATTTAAATACCAAAATAATTATATTTTGAAAAGTTGGGGTATTACAAAGGCAGTTATGGTGTAGGCAGTTATGCCTGTTGACATGAGTAAGATAAATGAGTGAAAAATAGATAAAGAAAAGAATGGTGATGCAAGGAAGGTGAACACTCAAACACTCGAACAACCACGAATTAGATATAAAAAAAAAAGATACTCTCTCTGGTAATAATACTAATTCTTCAAAATAAAACTCATTTGCCTTGAGGCATACATGTCAATTTATACTAGAGAATACCTAAAGAAAAAAAGGTAAACTAAATCCTAGGTTACTTACTTGCTAACCAAGCCAAAATAAAATAAAGTAAAATAATTACCAAAAAAGGAAATATTTGAGTTATGCTCAAATTCAAATACTATAGTGACAAATAAACATACTGGAAAAAATGAAGGCAAAATCATATTCGTATATACCAAGTTATAGACGAATCAATTACTTCTAAAAATGAAAAATCGCGAAACTAAAGGCCTAAATTTTGGAATTCGCCCAAAATCCATTGTAGGCCATTCAAGACTGATGGGTCTTGATCGTCATGAAGTTTTTAGTGTCTTGAACAAATTTCATGCCATTTTGAGCACATGTCATCTTGTGTTTACTAGTGCCAATGTAAACAAGGCAAAGACAAAGGCCAAGGTATATTTTAGGTCACACATGATTTTGATCTATATATTTTATATTTTAATCATTTTTTTTTTCAATATATGTATAGAAGGGTAAATTTACTCATCTCCTTGAGGTTTGAAGAAAATACAATTAATCTTATATTTTTTATATAATTACACGGACCTCTTGTGGATACCACACATTTCGACGCACCCACACATCAAATTAGACTATCTCAAAATCGAGTGTGAACCATCGAGATCTATAATGACAACAAATCGTTTATCCCACAGTGTTGTTGGCCCACAAGTTTTGCCAAAATAGATCGATTCACGTAAAAGAGCTGCCACCTATTTTTTTATGGGAAGGTAGGAAACCATTTAACTCCATTTAATTTAGGCACTAATCCATTACAATCAAAGGATTTGATTAGGGAGTTTAGTAGGTACAAGAGGGGAAGGTCATTAATGTAAGCACCTCTCTTATCCAATCAAGTTCCATATTTATTTATTTATTTCTCAATACTAATATCGTCTAAGATTTTTATCAGAACCGAGGGTTTATTTCTCAATACTAATGTAAGCACCTCTCTTATCTGATGAATTCATTATCATTTGCCATTTACCAGCTTGGATTGCTCATTGTTCGTATTCATTAAAATTTTATTCTTATATTTGCCATTCATTGATGAAGGGATCAATTTTTGTGCTAAAAATACAGGGTAGAATATCAGCTTCCAAATATTTTTGTAGCTACAAAGGAAGCTTGAATGATGCTTTAAAAAATGGCATTATGGCAGAATAGGCAAGCATCGATGCCTATTTGTTTGTAACTCCATGCTATCTTTTGAGACCTTTCAAGAGAGAAAAATGCGAAAACAAAAAAAAAAACCTTAGGCTGTTAGTGTATTGAAATGTGTAAAAGGTATATAAAACTATGTAAAGTGTTTTGGGATTGTTTGCACCTATTTTTGCCAAACCCTGTCAACAGGTGGTTCAGTCAGTAGAGAACATGTGGCCAAGTTCAAAGTAAATGCTTATCATTAGAGGACAGAGATCATCAACTAGAAGTGAAGTTTGAATTTGGGAATAACGTGGAAGGTGGAGCGGTTATTGACAATGTGCCCATGGACTTAGTGGGCTGTCTTTAAAAGAAAACATGAACAGAGTGGGAGTTTTCCTCTATCGAAGGAGGGATAGAAGGACTCAGGGACGCGTGTTAACTTAAAAGAAATGAAGTTCAACAGGTAAAGGTAAAGGCATGATGCGGTTTGAAGGCTGGGAAGTGAGAGTGTAGTTGTGGCAATTACACAACGACAGTTGTAGATTAAAGAGATCATAGGGTCATGGAAAAGAAGAGTTATAAGAGACCAGAAGTTGGCAAAAACAGAGGCATCAACAACAACATAACAACTTAGTTTTTAGACCTAGGAGTAGTTAAGATCATAACGTAGGAGTAGTTTTTGCTATTGTAGTCTGTAATCTGATGAACATAGGTGATTTCAGCATGAAGTTGCTTTTGTTTGTTTAATCTACCTTGTTACCATCCGTTGATACAATAATTTAAAGTTGTTTTCTTTTTATTCAACCTACCTTGTTACCATCTGTTGATACAGAGAACTTTGTTATCATTGTTTGATCCAAAGAAGTCCTTATTCTTTTGAGGCATTCGAACCAGAACCACAATTGCTTGGTTGTTCTTGTTTAAGTTGTGTAGTTTAAAATTATTGCTTGGTTGCTGTCGATCCAACCCTTGCATAATTTTTACTAACAGGGATATGTGAAAAATTTATTAAGATTATAAATATTTTGGCCTTATGTGCTTCTTATTGACAGCCCTGAAGGCTATCATTAGGAGGACCCTCAAAAAAACCATATCGTCTTTTATCAGATAGAGTAGCTAACTTTTACACTAATAGTAAAAGGAATCATAAAGTTTGATCCTTTATTGGTGTTTTTATTTAAAAAAGCTTTTGCTTGGTTGCTAATTTCATTTTATTTGTTATTAAGCGAATTCTCTCGACTTCTGGATGTTTTGTCACTGGAAACAAGTGTACATTGCGAATGCATAAGAATCTCTTGCTTGCACCCTTAGGTGCCTTGAAAGCCAACATTGGGGCATTGCTTGGTGCAAAGGTGAACGCTCAGGGTGCTGTGAAACACGCTCAAAATAATACATAAAACCCATCACTTTAGACATACATTGATATAAAAGAAGCCAACCATTTACATTCATCAGAGTAGTTCTTACTACAATATTACATGTTAACAACAAAAGCAAATGCCCTATGGGCTTACAGCTTTCCAAGTCAACACTTGGTTACACAAAAGAAGAGTACTAACTCTATTCAAAATAAGCCCTTGGTTTGATGTACATGTAATATGAACAAAATAAACAAAAGGAGTCTTCAACTCCCATATCCATCCAAGCTACGTCCTTGGAGGAGGCATGCTACCTGTACCTGAAAATAATGTCCCATATAGGGTGAGCCAACGCCCAGTAGAGATATGCTAAACACAGTATGAGCAGTAACTAAGACATTAGCAATTGATAAATGTTTAATTCCCATCAATTAATTCATAACCCATTTCCATTACATGACCACTATGTTCATGTTCCATTTCATTTTCCATTTCTCATCAATTTCAAAATTTACATCAACGGCTCAGAATCTGGCCAACCACTTATATGAGACGGTGACTCATATTAAACGTTTCCTGTTTTACAATAGATAAACATACTAGTTGTATCAATCATCTCAACAGATAAGCATACAAGCTGTATCCACATTTCAACAGATAAGCATAGTAGCTATATCAACACTTCCATAGATAAGCATATGAGCTGTATCACCACATTATCTGACAAACATATGAGCTGTATCAGTGGAGTCCATCCCCTATCTCCTCCCAAACAATATCCGGTTTAGAGGTCCATCCCCTATCTTCCCCTAAACCATGGAGTACATCCCCTATCTCCTCCCCCCCATACACAAAGTATATACACATTGGTCATATACACAATCAATCAATACATAACGTTAATGTATTCTATCAACTGTCATACTCTATGACACGTCCAATTGATTAGTTTAAGTTTGCCTAATCAATATGCATTGTCTACAATAATCATGACTACCCTCCACCGGTAGCCCAAAGCAATTATATCTAAACAGATAATAAATGCATTAACAGATAAATTATCAATGTTTTCAAAAGTGAGTGATTAACAAATCCAACTCCACTAGTTCGCCACATAATGAGCCAATTTCATTATTTACAACTCAATTTCATAAATCCATAACTTTCCTAATTAATGACACCAATTAATTTATATACAAATTAGGGCATTCTTCCCCACTTTCCAATAATGACCCAATGGTCTATGTTTCATCAACCAACGACCATAATACTATTTTGAAACCCAAAATACATATTTTAGAATCAAAATAACAAAATCCTCTTTTATACATTTTGAAACCCTAGATCTCAAAATCAATCCATTTAACAAAATGCCCAAAAATCTATGTCAAAACCCATAGTAGTGAGTAGGAATCCCTACCTCAAACGTTGACACCCAATGAAGAAGATGACGAAAATGAAAACGCTCCAAATCACAAGTTTCCCGGATCAAAAGATAGCCCTCGATGATCAACAACTTTTTTGTAAAGGCCAAAGGCGAGGAAACAACTCCAACTAGATCAATACCTAGAGAGAAGGCAAGGTTCTAGAGAGAGAGGCTCAACAATGGAGTTTTTGGAAAAGTAAGAGAGAGAAGAGATGTGAAAAAGTGATTTTAAAATGTCAAAACACGGAGCTTTAAACCCAACGCCCCGCTCGAGCGTGGAAACCCCCGCTCGAGCGTCACTCACAGACTCCCGCTCGAGCATCCAAACCGCCGCTCGAGCGCTGAATAAATACTCCCAGCACTTTTGCAGAACCAGGTCCCTGCTCGAGCGTCCAACTCCCCGCTCGAGCGTCACACACAAACTCCCGCTCGAGCGGACAATCCTGCAGAGAAAATACTGGAAGGGTGATTTTCCCGCTCGAGCGCCAAAAGCTCCGCTCGAGCGGACAGGCCAAAATCTGGGCAACTACACTTGGTTCCTAAGCTCAACCAACCTGTCCCAACACAACCCAAGACTCAAATACAAAGAGTAAAGGATGTAAACAAGATGTACACAACAACCAACTCCTCGGAACCAAGTTCGGATACAACAATCAAAGAACAGGGAAACCGGGATCGCTATAACCTCCCCCCCTTAAAGAATTTCGTCCCCGAAATTAAACACAAGTTTTTCAAAAACAGGTTTTCTCCATTTTCAACCATATTACAACGCAATGTTAAACATTTCGACCCATTACCGGTCAAACCCATATCTTTTCAAGAGGCATTTCACATTATACTAGACAACCTGCATTATCAACATGCATTCTTTTGAAATTCACCAATTTTAACTCATTTTCCACAATTCCACAACACATGCAACATTAATATCATGCTTGCCTTTTCACAATATACTTAACATGCACAACGTTAACATAACTTCCATCTACCAAAACATTTACAATGTTTTACAACTTAAGACACATATAATGTTCTTAAAGTTCAATATTATTACAAAAACGTGATTATACATCAACAAACATGTCCGGATACTTCTCACGGACTTCCAACTCACGTTTCCAAGTGGCTTCCTCCACTCCGTGATGTTTCCACAAAACCTTTACCAAGGGGATGGTCTTGCTTCGCAAGACTTGATCCCGCCTATCCAAGACCCGAACCGGTCTCTCCTCATACGAGGCATCCTCATCTACCTCCAAATTGGTCCAATCCAACACATGGGACGGATCCGGCTCGTACTTCCGAAGCATACTAACATGAAAGACGTCATGAACCCCGGACAACTGTGGTGGCAAAGCCAAACGATAAGCAACCTCCCCAATCCTCTCAAGGATCTTAAAGGGGCCAATAAACCGAGGGGATAATTTCCCACTCTTCCCAAACCTCATCAAACCTCGCCTAGGTGATATTTTCAAGAAGACATGATCACCTAACTCAAACGCCAAAGGCCTCCTCCTACGGTCGGCATAACTCTTTTGGCGACTCTGGGCTGTAACAAGCCTCCTACGGATAAGCATCACTATACAACAAGCATCACTATACAGTTTCATGACACTAATGTCCATGACATGTTTCACTTTCCGTTATTATTCAACTTTCCATTTATACAGACATGGCTCAGAACCTGGCCAAACTATAAAATGAGACTACATCTCACATTAAACATTACTTTAAATATCAACAATTCAAATGAGACTAAGGCTCATACGAAAACACTTCCATAAATCAATAAGTACACATATTTGCTGTACTAATGGAGTCTATCCCCTTTCTCCTCCTAAATAGGTTTGAGAGTCCATCCCCTATCTTCCCTCAAACCATGGAGTACATCCCCTATCTCCTCCCAAACAATATGCATATATAATGTATTAAACACTTGTCATACACAATATTCAATCAATACACGTATTTGTTGTATTAATTCAACCGTCATATTCAATGACTTATTCAATGTGATTAGTTTCAGTTTTCCCTAATCAACATGCAATGTCTACAACAATCATGACTATCCTCCACCGATAGCCCAAAACAGTTATTTCTAAACAGAAAATAAATGTATCAACAAATATAAACTCAACATTTTCATAGGTGAGTGATTAAATTATCCAACTATACCATTTAATCTCATAATTTCCCAATTTCATGAATTAAACTAAATTCCCCATTTTCCCAAAATTAATTATACGAATTAATTTATTTCAACAATTAGGGCTTTTTAAATTATAAATCAAACCCTAGCTTTTCCCAAAATTACCGAACAACACCAACATATCAAAATGACCAAAACTTAGGACAAAACCTATAGTATGGAGTAGGGTATCCCTACCTTGAAGTGAAGAACTCAAATGGAGATGATGACCCAAAACCCAAAGTGCTCCAAACCGCCAAACTTTCAGATTAAAACAAAGCCCTCGTGACCCTCTATCTTTTTAACAAAGAACCAAGGGTAGAAACACCCTAAAAATAGATGAAACCTAAGAGAGAAGGTGAGTGGAGGGAGAGAGAACACGGACCTAGGGTTTTTAAAACAAAAGAGGATGAAAAAAGATGTTTAAAACCGCTGCTGCGTATTTAAATAAAACAGGCTCGCTCGAGCGAAGGATTAGTCGCTCGAGCGACAAGACACAAGAAAGCCACGCTCGAGCGAAGAAAGTCTCGCTCGAGCCAAAAACTCGAAGCTTCAGGTCTGCAACCCAGAAGCACGCTGGAGCGACAGAATGCTCGCTCGAGCGAATAACTCGAAAACATACACCTCGCTCGCTCGAGCGAAGAAAATCTCGCTCGAGCCAAGAAACACAGCTCTCAAGTTCTATACTCAGATGTAGTCGCTCGCTTGAGCGAATAAACCATGGCTCGAGCGAAGGCCCAAAAACAAGAGCTCGCTCGAGCGACAAACTTCTCGCTCGAGCGAAGGACCAAAATTCTGGGCAGCAACACTTTGCTCCCAAACACTCCCAAACTGTAATAAACCTGCCCAATATAACTCATAACCCAAATGACAAGGAAATAAAGGATGACAACAACGTATATATAACCACAAGATCCACGGAACCTAAGTCCGGATACAACAACCAAATGGGGAAAGACCGGGGTCGCTATATTAATGCTACAATTCAGATTTAATATTTTGTATATATCAGCTCTCAATCATAAGATATATGTTATTTTTGTCAATCACCAAGTTTTTGAATACATATATATCCTGTTTTAAATGATAGCATTTACCAAGTTATTTTATAACTTAAACTGTTTGACAATGATTTGAAATGCAATTCTCTTTAACAGATTAGGTTGTGAAAATCGGACATGATTCACAAGCTCATCTTTATGATGAATTCCCTCTGGGGTAAAAATCAAACTCATCTCCACTATAATTGCATTTCATGTATCTTACTTCCAATCTTTTATCAACTTATGGATTTGTTTCCTTATCTTGCAGGAAGTTTTTGAGGATGCTTGTGGCTTTACACAATGATATTGAGGTTTGTTATGGGAAGCCTCAACAAAGAGTATTTATATGCCCATGTGAGAATTGAACACTTGAAAAAACATACCCTTTTTTTCCATTAGAGGATGCAAAAGTACTAGATATGAATGAGAAAAAAAATAAAGAAGAAGAAAGGAGGGAAGATATAGCGATCCCGATTTTCCCTTCTGTAATTGTTGTGTTCCGGACTTTGGTTCCGTGGAGTTGATGGTTGTATACCTTATTGTCTTCCTTTAAATTCCTTATGTTTGAGTATTAGGATGAGTTTTGGTCTCTAGTGTTATTGCCCAGGTTTTTGGTGTTACGCTCGAGCGGGTCATTATGCGCTCGAGCAGAGTTTGGTTTTTGATTGTCCGCTCGAGCGGGTGTTCTGGCACTCGAGCGGAGATTTCACACTCCTAGTATTTCGTGTCCCTGCAAAACTTCTGCAGGTGTGATTTCTATGCTCGAGCGGGTTTCCTGCGCTCGAGCGGGTCGCGCTCGACCGGGTTTGTTGGCGCTCAAGTGGGTAGTACTGTCTTGGTGAAGGTTCTGCGAGAGGGAAATTTGCGCTCGAGCGGACTGGTTTTCTCGCTCGAGCGGATGTACTTTATTCTTGTGTCTTGGCGCTTGAGCGGCCCTTCTTGCGCTCGAGCGGACCTAGTTTTTGTTCTTAATGCTCGAGTGTTGTGTTTTCCGCTCGAGCGGGAATGTTGTATATCAGTTGGCTGTGGGGAATTTTTAAATCACTTTTTCTCATTCTTTCTCTCTCTTACTTTTCTGAAAAAGCCATTAGAGAGCACCTCACTATAAAACTCAAACTTCTCTCTAAGTGTTGATCTAGTAGGAGTTGTTTCCTCACCTCTGGCCTTTGTAAAAGTTGGGTTGATCGTCGAGGGCTACATTTTGATCCGAGAAACTTGTGATTTGGAGCAACTTCATTTTCGTCATCTTCTTCGTTGGGTGTCATCTTTTGAGGTAGGGATTCCTACTCACTACTATGGGTTGTGACCTAGATATTTGGGTATTTTGTTAAATGGTTGATTTTGGGAAGTTAGGGTTTGAAAATGGTGAAAGGGGGTTTTGTTATTTTGATTAAAAAATATGTATTTTGGGTTTCAAAATAATGATATCGTTGTTGGTTGTTGATATATAGGCCATTGGGTCAATATTGAGAAATGGGGTAGAAAACCCTAATTTGCTGTATAAATTAATTGGTATAATTAATTTGGAAAAATTGTGGGCTTATGAAATTGAGTTGTAAATAATGAAATTGGTTCATTATGTGACGGACTAGTGGAGTTAGATTTGTTTATCGCTCACTTTTGAAAACATTGATAATTTATCTGTTAATGCATTTATTATCTGTTTAGATATAATTGCTTTGGGCTACCGGTGGAGGGTAGTCGTGATTATTGTAGACAATGCATGTTGAATAGGCAAACTAAAACTAATCAATTAGATGTGTTATATAATATGACGGTTGATAGAATACATTTGCGTTATGTATTGATTGATTGTGACCTTTGTGTATATATATATGCATTGTGTGTGTGGGAGGAGATAGGGGATGTACTCCACGGTTTAGGGAAAAATAGGGGATGGACCTCTAAACCGGATGTTGTGTGGGAGAAGATAGGGGATGGACTCCACTGATACAGCTCATATGTTTGTCAGATAATGTGGTGAAACAGCTCATATGCTTATCTATGGAAGTATTGATATAGCTCATATGCTGATCTGTTGAAGTGTGGATACAGCTTGTATGTTTATCTGTTGAGATATTGATATAGCAAGTAGGCTTATTGATTGTGTAATGAGAAACGTTTAATATGAGTCACTGTCTCATGAAAATTGTTGGCCAGGTTCTGAGCCGTTGTTGTAAATGGGAAATTGGATAGGAATGGAAACTGAAATGAAACATGGACATAGTGGTCATGTAATGGAAATGGGTTATGAATTGATTTATGGGAATTAAACATTTATCATTTGCTAATGTCTTAGTTATTGCTCATGCTGTGTTTAGCATAGCTTTACTGGGCGTTGGCTCACCCTATATGGGACATTATTTTCAGGTACAGGTAGCACACTAAGACTCAGTTCAACTGTATCCCATCGAAGAAGGCCTTAATATACAAAGGCTTAACATGCTGTGTCATAGAATTCGAGGGATATTCAAAAGGATACGAAGGGTTAATACTTACCACTTCTTCACTCTCATACTCAGTTTCCATTAGGGTAACCATTCCGGAATTATCTTGTACCATACTCACTTGTGAGTCTTCACTAGAGATTGGAATTGGATCAATTTCTTGCCCCTCTTGATTCTCATCTCCAGCTTGGAATTCATGCGGTAGTATGTGTACCATGTTCACTGACACTGAGCCAAATTGGATAGCTGGCTATGTCTGCTTCTTCTTTTGGCTACCTTGTTCAGTCACTCCAGAAGCATCCTCCATGCCGCTTTCTAGTACTTTATCTTTTGAATGGTCTGTCATGGCTAGTTTTTCAACCAGAAATGTTTGTTCAGCCATGAAGGCTTCGAACATTTCTTCCTCAACCATTTCTTTCTTTTGGCTTAAGCCAACTTCCGTCTCTGGCCCGCTGTCACTTTCCATTAGTGCCTTCTCTAATCCCACTAAACTAGACTTCTCTCTGGCTCTTACTTCAGAATGAACTTTGGCCAACTGTTCTTGTTGTAAACCATTTTGCCTTGTAGAGTTGGTTTTGGAGTAGGGTCTGACTTTGGATTCTTCTTTCCTTCTGTCTACGCCAATAAAGAACTCTCTCCATTTGCTTTCAGGTCTCGTTGGTACTGAGTGTATCTACGCTGAATTTTTCTCCTTTGTGATCTAGAAATCACGGGGACCATATCTGGTTCCTTTGTTTTTGGGTGCTTAAGCAAGACCCAATTGTTCGGAGCCACCAAAGGAGGTCTGACCATCCTACCTTGGTTTCCAGCAACCTCTCTCTGGGTAGACACCTCCTTAGGTTTGTTCCGCATTACAAACCAGTCTGGGACCCCAGGTACCCACGAACTTACTGACCCTGCCGTGGAACTACTTCCTTCTTCCTTCGAAGCCTTCCTCGAAGCTAGCTGCGAAGGCCACTGCTTGGTCCTGATTTCATGCTTTGGGCCTAACTCCGGCCTTCGATGAAGGTGTCCACTTTCTGTCTTGCGTGAGGCTAGTTTAGGGGACTAATCTTTGGTTTTAATCCCATAAACTGGACTTCTCTCCAATCTCCTCCCAGAATGACTGCTCTCCGTTTTGTAATAATTAGTTGGCCTGGATTCATGTAAAGGCTTCTTGCCATTGAAATGCATCCTGTCAACTGTTGGTTCAACCCTCAATGGCTGCTACTTGACGCTAGATGGATATGGCCTTTTATTGTAAGCATTGGTTGGTTTAGGACGTCTCTGCATATCCTTGTAGTACTGCTTCCTATCAGTCGGGAGTCCTTTCAACCATTTGTAGCTTAGTCTGCACCTAGGACACATCCTCTGCATTATAGCTGCTTCTAAGGAATCGTCATCCAATGCTTCTTCCTCAGAGTCTTCCCTCTAGTATGAGAAACCTTGTCCAATAGCTGGTAGATTTCTAGTGTCTTTCTTAATTGCTGTCTGGTTGGCCACATGCATCTGTACATTGACTTCTTCCAATTCTTTCAAAGACAGGTTCTGAAAATCTGGCTTAATGACATTGGCTGCCACCTCTCCAATTTCTGGAAATGGATTACTGTCGATCCCCATGGCCTTTTCAGCTTTGGCTGGGAATTTCAAACTCCCTTTCCGAATTTGTTCTTGGATCCTATCTCAAAAAACAACACAGTTTTTAGTCGAGTGAGACCAAGAATTATGCCATTTACAATATGCTTTCCCTTTAAGTTCATCAAGAGATGGGATTTTAACCCCTTTTGGTAACTTAAGGAAGTTGGCCGCAAGCAAATGATTAAAGATATCATCTGCCTTAGTTAAATCGAAAGAGTATTTCCTGTGGAGATCTTTCTTTTTAAATTGCTGGTCAATTGTCGTATCCTTATGAATTAATGCTTCACAGATCACAGGCTCTTTCCCCACAATCTCTGCTGCATCAATCTCATAGTTAGGATCTTTGTAGTATGTCTTATATGATTTATTATTTCGATCTTGCTCCTCTTCTTGTAATGCTTCATATCTAGATACTTTGTAAGTCAGTTCCACTAAGTCCCTGAACTCTGTTGAGTCAAACTTTTTTCGAAGCCTAAATTCTAAGCCATTTTGAGCCAATCTTACAAATTTTAGCTCTGGCAAAATGACTCTACATTTATTTCGAGCCCTTTTAAATCTGGCAATAAACTGAGTAGCCTTTTCTTCAGGCCTTTGACTCAGCCTTGCTAGGTCTGCCATGGAAACCTCTGGCTCCGATTGGAAGAATTGGGCATGAAATTCCTCTTCCATTTGTTGCCAAGTTTGGATTGAGCCAGGTGTAAGGTTAATGTACCATACAAATGCTCCCCCAGTTAGAGAATTTGGGAACAGTCTCAGCTTCATATAATCATTATTAGTGAATTCACCGCATTGAGCAGCGAACCTAGCGATGTGCTCTACTGTTGACTGGTTTTCATTCCCATAAAAAAGGGCGAAATCTGGTATCCTGAAACCTCTTGGGTATTCATGTACCCTATCTACCCATTCTGGGTATGGTTTTCTGTATACAGGAGTCTAGACCCCTCGAGCCATTAGTCCACACATCTCCCTAACGATGTCAGCAATTTGGTCCATAGGGACCATATTTTGTGCCTGTTGAACCACCGCTGGAGGAACAAACACAGGATTTGGTGGACAAACTTGTGCTTGTGGTCCTCTTGGTCCATAAGGTAGCATGTTTGGGACTGGTTGTTCCTATGGTGCAGGTTGCTGTTGGGGGTGTGGGTAACCCCTTTGAGTTTGTCCTACGAAAGGACCTGCGAAAGGTGCTGGAACTGGTGTTGTGTCTCTTCAATTTGTAGGAAAACCTTCCAACCCCCCGGGTATAAATTCGAATAAGGGATTAGTGAACTCCCTTGTGCCAGGTATGGCTTCGAACATGGGATTTGGAACCATTCTTATGCCATTTCCTTGTACTGGGCCAGTTCCACCAAATTGCATGGCTTCATTGTTAAGTACTGAGACATTTTGACCTACAACGGGCCTTGGAACAAGTTTGTACCAAGACTGAGGTGATGGTCTTTCATGGTTTTGATTACTAGTTTTTCCATTAGAATGTTCATTAACTTGCATAGACTGTTTATCTCTAGCCAATCTTTGCTGAGGGACATTCGAAATTTCCTCCATGTGTCTTGCATTTGTTAGTTGGTGGTTATTCATTCGATCCAAAAAGGATGTTGCCCACTTTTCCATTGTGTTCATTAATTGCTGTCCCATTGCATCTATTAAGCCACCCCATGGATTCACTGGCTGAGTAGATGGGACAGTGGATGGTCCAATTCTTTGGTCTCGTCTAATATTACGAACAAATGGTATTTGCTCTGAAGTACTGGTCTGTTCGACCATAGGTTCCGATAAAATAGGAGTTTTCATAGGATGTGTTATCACATTAACCTCTGGATTAGGTATCTCTACCTCTCCTTCCACGCCTTTTTCCAAGCGTTCATTTTCTTCTTGTCTCTTACGTCTAGCCATTTTAAATGAAGTCCCACTGGGCGTGCCAAAAATATATGTTGGCTTTTTGGCTTTCGAAGGTTATTATTGTGATTGCAAGCGTGCCAGCAAGGATCAATTTAGTCCTTACAGAAATTTAATTGCCAACCAATTATCAGACGATTGTGTTTTAGTTCTCTCAGCCTCAAAGAAGAGGACTTTTACTGGTGGCTTGATTTAGGAGAATTTAAACAGAATACCAATCAAATAAAGAAAATCTGAAGCATTTCATTAGAATGAAAAATTTATAATGATTCGAACTCAGTTTCGCAGAGGTTTACAGCGACAATCTACTTGAAACTACTCCTATGAATGAAATGCAGTGCAGAATTTAAAGTACTAGAATGTAAAGAATAGGGTATGTAAAATTAAAGTAGAATAAAACTGGTTTTTAGATCTGAGTTCGGGGCTTTTTCCAGGGCCTTCTCTGCTATTTATACTTCTCAAAGATGACAGTCGAACTGTATTTTCAACCGTCGAACTGCTCCCCCATGATCGTTGATTATGTAGCCTCAAGATTAGCTCCACTATGCCATCATTTGCAGTTAGGCTTCCCTTCTAAATTTGAATTTAAATGAGAGTAACCGTTGATACCACATCACCTTGCATCTCTTTGTTGATCCACTGCTATTCAGATCTCATAACAACCAATGCTAACTGTCACGTGTACGATTAGGATCGAAGATTTGAATGGTCTCCCCATACTACCCTTATTTTGAATGGTCTCCAACAATTTCACTTACCTTTTCCATTTCTCTTTGCAAATCCCTCTTCAAATCCCTTGACCAAACACAGCATGAGGGTTCTACGGTATTTGTGTGAAGCCATCTCCGATACAAACAGTGGCATTGACTGTAATTTGAAATAGACAAGTTGGAGGATGTGATGTAGCTGAAATTAATTAATTTAGAATTTAGTAAATTATTAAATACAGACATACATTATTATGTTCAATCAATGTGTGACTGCACCTAATAATATTGGATTGGATTGGAGCAAAGAAAGAAAGAAAGAGCGTTTCTATGAATTGAGTTACCTGAGTGGCGAAACCAACACCAACACCAACACCAACACCAACACCAACACCAACACCTAACAAAATTCGATCGATGATGAGCATAGCGAGGTGTACAGCGAAGGCGTTGAGAAGAGCACCGCAACAGAAGACACAACTGCCCATAAGCATGGAAAACTTGCGGCCCAGGCGAAGAAGAATGCAAAAAGAGCAGCCAAACACAGGGACGACGTAAACATGGTCAGCGTTTGGCTGCTGAACTTGAGTCCAGATCCTCTCCTTGGAGGATCTCTACTTGGCTCCCTAGGTGGACCATTGGGCCTACTTTTGAATCTAATTTCGATGATCTGAATTATTTATATTTTAGGATTTATTGAATATATCATACCTGTAAAAAATTATTTATATTTTAGGATTTATTGAATATATCATACCTGTAAAAAATCAAATTGATCAGATATCAGAAATCACGTGTTCGGATCATCGAACTAAAAATTGTTTATTAAAAAAATTTAATAAACAGTTTTATTTTTTAATAAAAGGGTTTTTAGTTTGATGATCCGAACACGTGGCTTCCAATATCCGATCTTCTTGATTTTTTACAGGTATAATATAATCGACAAATCTTAAAATGTGAACGGTTCGGATCATCAAAATTAAACCCAAAAGTAAGCTCAATGGCCCACCAAGTAGGGAGTCCAGTAGAGATACTCCAAGGAGAGGATCTGAACTCGTTGAACTTGCAGTACTGATTGGTTGAGTGATCGAGCTCGTCCTTCCGATATAGAAAAAGTGAAGATTTATTAAGTTGAAGATGGGCTTAACAGAGATACTGATGTCATAGCCAAAAATCAGCCCACCCATGGCGGCGACGATGCAAGTTGCGAAGACATAACAAGTCAGTTTTCTAGGATAATCCTTGGGGGAATCATCATCGCCGGAGTGATGAGAGCACGAGCCATTGCTTGATTGAAGAACAAGAACAAGAACAAGAAAAAGAAAGAACAAGGACGAGGACGCGTATATGCAGTAATCGAAACTAAAAAAAGAGAGAGAGGAGCGAGAGTTGGGTTGGTAGGCTAGGCAAGGCAAGGATGGTTAGGGGTGTTTATAGAGTGAGAGTGAGAGTGAGAATCAATGTGAGGTTGAATCAGCTTAGGATTTGGAAAAGTGCCAAGAAATGGAACTCTCTCTGTTTCCTAATCCGAACAGGGTTTGATCTTTTCAACCAAATAATTTTGTTTGTTTGAATGTCACCTTATTAGTTAATTCAGCTACCTCTTTTTTTTAAAAAAAAAAAAATTAGTGATTTTTAAAAAAAATTATATTAAATTTTTTTTTCGATCCCATTGCGTAACGAATTTAAAAAGTAAAAAATAAATAAATAAGCTAAAGTAAGTAAAAAAAAAATTAATATTTTTTATAATTTTTAAAATCTTCTAAATTCTTTGAACTAAATTTAGAACCTTCAAATTTAAAAAAAAAAATCATTAAAAACAAAATGAAAACTAATATTTGAATCTACTTTTTAGACCCATTTTATAAATTCAATAATGTATAAGTGCCATGATTGGTTGATGATTAGAGAAAATATAAGGAGTGTAAATTTGGCCCGAACCAACTCACTGTCAAGCTGCGTAGGCACTTGCCAAAATTCGGGTTAGATCGACCCACAAGCCAGAAAGTTAGGCTCAGGCCCAGGCCTAAAGGGTACTTAGGTAGGCCTCGGGCTAGGCTTGATCATATTTTTTTTCTATTTTTTTCATCAAAAATGGCACTAGGCCTTAGGCGGGCCGAGTCTTGAGTGAGCCTTGAACGGGTTGATGGGAAGGACTTTGGGTTGGGTTGGGCTTCAATACAGACAACGTAGGCCCAGGGTCTTGGGCTAGGATCGAGCCTAGCTGGGCCCAATTGCACTGGGTCGCGGACAGGCTTCAAGTGGGTCGTCAACCGGTGGACCAAATTTACACTCTCAAATATGAAAAAAAGTGTTACCTTTAATATCATAATTGATTATCACATCATTGAGTTTGAAAACCGAGTCTAATTTTTGATCTTGAATAACAGGGGTGAAACAAAAATAAGCACAAAAAAAAAAACTACCAAAGTAAACAAACTTCAAACACCAATACCACGGCACCACATCACCCTTACCATGTTTGCTTTCTTACGTGGACTTTCTTCATTGGTTGTCACAAATAAAGTGGCTTAGTCCGTCATTCATTAGTTAGTGGTTGCGAGAAGGTTAAATTTGTTACTTTTAATATTCTTATTGACTGACACATCATTGGATTTAAAATTTGAGTTAAATTTTTTTTTTTTTTTTAATTTTAAATAGCAATGTTAAAAAAAAAAAAAAAAACTATCAAGTAAACAAACTCCAAACATAAACCCCTATACCACTTCAACACTTCACCACATCAGCCTCAGCATGTTTCTTCATTAGTCGATCATTCCTTCGTTAGTTAGTTAATTGATTTTTTACATTATTAAATTTAAAAATTAAGTCTAATTTTTGATCATGAATAACAACACTGAAACAAAAATAAGCGAAAAAAAAAGAGAAGAAAGTAAACAAACTCCATACATCAACCCCTACATCACTTCACCACGTCACCCTCAGCATGTTTACTTTCTTATGTGGACTCTCATCATTGGTTGTCACAAATGAAGTGACTTAGTCGATCATTCGTTAGTTAGCCAGTGCTTGTGAGAAAGTCAAACTTTTTTTTTGGAAAAATTATAAACAAATAGTTTGACTGCAAAATTATTGTGAAAAATAAATAAATCAATACAGTAAATATTTCTGTTTAAAAAAAAAAATGCAATAAATACAATAGACATGAAAATATGTACTAATTAGACTTCTATTTACACTCAATAGATTTCTTATTACATTATACTTGTACATTAAGAAAAAATATTGTACAAATAAATAAAATGTAAAATTTAGTGTGTAAATAGAACCACGTAAATAATTATTATAAAAATCTTGTAAAATTATCAAAATGTTATTCCCCTTCTCCACCCAAATAACCCATCATGTACCCACCATACTGTGATAATCCTGTTCCGTTTTGTGTTAATTGGCCTTTAATATGAATATGATTATGTGTTTAATGTGATTTTGTGTGTCATCATGTGAAAATATGTGGCTTTGAATTTCTATCTGTTCACCGTAGGAATATCTGTTTGACTATCTGCTTTGGAAATTGGATTGAAGGCCCTATCGGCCACAGAAACTGAAATTGATTGCGTCTTTGTGATTAGCGTAATTTTTAGAGCCTACGATGAAATTTAATTGAAAAATGAATTGGGTCAAATTAATCAGATTAAATTAATGACTTAATGCTCATTATTTTTATATAAAAACAATTTATGTGAGTGGGACTATATTAAAGGCCTTATTATGTTCAATTCCTTCCTTTTATATGATTTTGGCTGATTAAACTCTCTAGAGAGTGAGAGAGACCCGAAATTGAGAGAGAAGGGGGGGAATCATCTAAGTTTGCTCTTGAAGCTTGGGAGTCTTGAGGGCTAGCTCAAGAATTAACCATAGTTGTGAAGATTAAGGCTCCTTGGTGAGTAATTCATGAGTTTAATGTTGTAAATTATGTATTCAAGCTAGTTGGGTAATCAAGAGTGAGGATTGAAATGGAATTGAGTTGGTTTTGTTGGATTAAAGGTCAATTTGTGCATGAATGTATGTAATTACTTTGAAATTGCATATTTGAGCACCAAATGCATGATCCATGTAAGTTTTTAATTGAAGCTCATGTTCTTGACCATCTCTCCATCACATAAGTTGAGAATGAGAGTAATAAGTCACATGCATGTGCCATTCATAAGGGTGTAAGTGTTGAATGCATGAAATTGTTATGTTGATAAAGGAATTGGTGGAAAATGGGCCATGCCTGTGTTTGATTTATGAAATTGAGCTTCAAAATGTTGTAATTTGATGTTTTAGCATGTTAGCACAAGTATATTTGTGAAATTGAACTCAAGAACGCTGTTGGAAAAACCTAGAAAATTGATGTTCGCTCGAGCGGGAGCTGCTGCTCGAGCGTGAAATTCGTGCTCCCAGCATATTTTTGCAGACATGGTTCCCGCTCGAGCGGGGAAGTTGACGCTCGAGCGGGGAGCTATGTAGACAGACTTTCCGCTCGAGCGCCGAGTTCACGCTCGAGCGTGAATTTGATGCAACCAGTACTTTTGCAGGCCTATTGGGCCCGCTCGAGCGGGGAAGTCCACGCTCGAGCGGGAACCCTGTTTCTGAAAATTTTGTGCGATCGTTCTGTGTTTTGTTTTCCGTTCTCTTTCACTTGCAAGCACTCTTAGGCATGCATTAAGCATTGTAATTGGGTTAAAGAGATAAGAATGCAGCCTAAAGAGGAACATGTGAATTTAGAACGGATCGAATTGTTTGTGACCCTTTTGTGTTCATGGAATGTGTAGGGTCGAGCTCCAGGGCAAACCAACCAACCGATCACTGTGAGTAATGTCTTAACAAGATATTTGAGATATGTTATTGTCCAATTGTTTACTTCTATGAAATTTTTGTAAATTCATTAATTTGTATGGTGGACAACGATTGATATAGATGATTGGGCCGAAGGTCGATTGATATGGATGATTGGGCCGAAGGCCGATTGATATGAATGATTGGACCGAAGGCCGATTGATATGAATGATTGGGCTGAAGGCCGATTGAGATAAATGATTAGGCCGAAGGCCGATTGACATGAATGATTGGGCCGAAGGCCGATTGATACAAGTGATTGGGCCAAAGGCCGTCTGCTGTAACTGTTTCAAAGATTGCTTACGTATCTTCTTTATTCGATATTATTCACTGGGTTTTCGCTCACGCTCATTCATGTACATGTAGGTGAGCCAAGGGACGTCCAGAACTAGCCTCGGTGAACTTATGAGAAACAGTCCAAGTTTTGAGGAGTTAGCCCAAACGTCTCACGCACGAGACTGTCTTCGCCTTTGTCCTTTGTTCATAGTTTTGTTATGTCGGCGAAAGCATTGGACTATTTTTGTATATAAGTCTTGGGTTCGACTGACTTAAACTTGTATGATCCTGTATGTACAGTGTTCTGTGTTAGTATATATTTTGGTGTGAGTTATTAACATATAAATGTTTGAAATGTTATGGTGTGCATATAAGCACAGCTCTATGGACAAAGTTTTAAATTGTTTCCGTTTGGCCCCTTTACTCTGATGAGTTTTGTTTTAGTGGTTTGAGGCCGTAGGTAATCTCGTGATTACTGGCCGATTATGGCCTTAACCCATAGGGGCGGGTTCGGGTCGTGACACATACCCTGAAGGTAAATTACATTTTGCTTCTTTATGTTTGGTCATTTTTTACTTTAGCACTTAAAAGTTTTTTTTTAAAACTTTGGCCTTCATAGTTCATGTTGGGTCTTACTAACAAGTACCTCTAAGGCACAAGTACAAGATAAAAAATTTGAATAGCACAAAACACTTTTCACTATTCAATACATTTTTACTGAAATTAATACACTTTTTAATAGTTTTATATATTTTCAAGACACTTATCAAACAATGCATAAACGACACTGGTTAGCATTAATTTACATCAAAAGCTAACTTATGTCCAAAATTAAACAAACAACGACCATTGACAGCCACGTGGTATAAAAATATTTTATTATATATAACTCACGCCTTTAATATAAATCCAAATCCTAATGTCTTAATATATGTTTTATATTTTGTGACAGTTAACGTGGTATTTTTGTCTAATTTTGAATATAAATTAATTTTAGGAGTAAATTGTGAAAAAATTAAAATATTAAGGGCCAAAGTGAAAAAATAACCAAACATAGAGCAAAATATAATTTACCCTATCCTTGAAGAGAGGAGTTATAGCGATCCCGGGTTTACCCTTGTTGTATAGTGATCCGGACATGTGTCCGTGGATGTTGGTAGTTGTTTATTATCTTGTTTACATCCTTTCTTACTTTGTATTTGAGTTATAGGATGTGTTGAGCGGGTTTGTTACAGGTTGGTTGAGTTTAGAAACCAAAACTAGTTGCCCAAACTTTGACCTGTCCGCTCGAGCGGGAATTGCACCCATCCAGTATTTCCTGTGCAGTGTTGGACGCTCGAGCGTGGGATTGGCCGCTCGAGCGGGATTGTGTGAGTGCCGCTCGAGCGGGGAGTTGGAAGCTCGAGCGGAGACCTGG
>NW_021026377.1:159230-171132 GCF_004153795.1 Camellia sinensis
CAATTGTGATTTTTTCACGTAAAATCGTTGTGTCGATTTGTCTTGATTATTTGATTGAGATTGTTATATACTGCTTAAAATTGATACATAATCACAAATCAATATCTAGGGGATTTCTAAATTTTTCAATTGGTATCAGAGCAGGTCGCTCTATCTTTTTTTAAAAATCTTTTAGAGCAAGATCTTGTTTGATTTGTGATAATGGATTCAATTCGTGAGGGAAATTCTATGGTTCGACTACCTCTACTTGACGGATCCAATTATTCATTTTGGAAAGCTCGAATGAGATCATTTTTAAAATCTGTTGATGAAAAAGTTTGGCAATCTGTCATTTATGGGTGGACCGAACCGACGATCACCGTTGATGGAATAACTTTTCCCAAACCAATTGATAAGTGGGACATAATTGATTACCAAAATAGTAGCTGGAATAGTAAAGCTATCAATTCTCTCTTTTGCGCCGTCACACCTGAAGAGTTTAGTCGTATTTACAATTGTGAAGTCACAAAAGAGGCTTGGGATATCTTACAAACTATTCATGAGGGCACTCCTTCGGTTAAACGCTCAAAACTTCAAAGGCTCACGTCTAGTTTCAAAAACCTTTCAATGAAAAATAGTGAGAACTTTGATGAATTTTATGCGAAGTTGAGTGACATTGTAAATTCCAGCTTCAATTCAAATGAAAAAATACATGAATCCAAGGTTGTGGGAAAATTTTTGAGGCCCTTGCCCGATTGGTTTCAACCAAAAGTTACAGCTATTGAGGAGGCTCAAGATGTTGACAACCTCATGCTGGATCATTTGGTTGGAAATCTCCAAACTTATGAGGCACATAGAAACTTCAAAAAGAAACAAAAAGACAATATTACTTTGAGTAGGGCTCATACAGTTGGAAAGGATTCTGATGAGGATTGTGAGATTGACTCCAAGATTACGGATGCTGACTCCAAGATTACGGATGCTGACTCCAAGATTACGGATGCTTTTGTAAAACAATTTGAAAAGTCTTTTCTGAAAAAGAATCCTAATCTTTTGGAGTCAACTCATAAATCCAAAGGCAAAGATAAATTCAAAATTAATTCTATAACCCAAAAAAAGAAAGGAAAGATACAAGGGAACTCTGAAAGAGTCCAATGCTATGAATGCCAAGGATTTGGCCACTTTGCTCAAGAATACCCTACTCGTTTGAGAAAGAAGAAAGCCCTCGCTATCACCTGGGATGATGAATCAAAAAGTGATAAAGATGAAAGTGACAACAAAGATCAAGGTGAAGAGGGACATGAACAATTTCTTGCTTTCATGGCAGCTTCCGAAACTAAAGGACGAATAGAGTATTCAAAGAGGCCGGTTGAGAATGCCACTGATAATGAATCCTCGGAGAATGATGACGAAGAGCTTCAGCAATCTTATGAAAAGTTGTATAAGGAATTTCTTAACTTATCCAAATTAAATGACAAGCTCACTACTAATAATGAGTGGTTCCATTTCACTTGGAATGCTGATATTGTTTTTCATCTGCTTCATGAGTACATTCGCCTACTCCACCAAATATAGATACACCTCCATGAGCTTCGACAATATTGTTAACCCTAAAGAGGACAACTTCCTCAGTCTGTTACAAACCTGCAGTTGCAGTTGTAAAACTATGCTTTTCAATATTTCTTCAATGATTTGTTGAAAATTTAAATAGAAAAATGTACTGACTATTGTATTTGATTCTTTGTTCTCAGGGCTTTCTTGTTGTGGAAAAAACTTTAGGATGTATGCATGGTCATCGTCTAAACTGCATTGCGAGTTTTTGTGCCTCTTCTCAAGGTATGCCAGAAATTTGCTTGAGTACTTTGGATGCTCTATTCTAAAATAATGTTGTATCCATTAATGTTGAAAACTCTCATGGATGATAAAGGAATAAGAGATAGAAAAAAAAAAATGATAAAAGGAGTAAGAGATATATCAAGATAATTGAGAAGTCCTTTCCATAATTAAAAAAAACCTCCCTCCAGCACACTCTTAGGAAAGACTTTTGACCATTTAAATTTCCAGGCCTTGCAAAAAATCACTTTGTGTTTTCAGGCCTTACTCCTTGCATGCTATTCTACATTTGACAGTTAGTAAGCCACCTCGTCTAGTCAAAATCCATGTGGGCAATCCATAGTTACTTTGCCACTCCAAAAATGACAATATGGAAGAATAATTGAAAAGCCTAGCCCACACTTTTCCTTAAAACTCAGGTATGAAGGAGAGGGAAACTAGAGTCTTATAACCAGCATAGATGGGGCAACTTCAGGCGATATGGGACACATTCCAATACCTTCCTAGACCATAACATACAGTAACTGGACAAACGGCATACCAGTTACAGGCCTAGCCAAGCTCTGATACCAAATTGAAAAGTCCAACCCACACTTTTTAAAACCCAGGTATCAAGGAGAGAGAAACTGGAGCCTTATAACCAACATAGATGGGGCAACTCCAAGCGATATGGGACATATTCCAATAAGAATTGGCCATTTCATCTTTTACTTGATAGAGTAGCTAAGACTTTACAATAATAGTTAATAAAATGATGAAGTTTTTGGGATAAGGTAGGATATTTGGCTTCGCTTTGGGCTTTTGTGTCTAGACCTTTCAAAATAAATAGATAAATAAAATGATGAAGTTTGGTCCTTTTTCCTTTAAGTGAACTTGAGTTTGGTTGCTAATTTCAATTTATTTGTTATTAAGCAAATTCGCTAGCCTTCTCATCTCCACTACAATTGTGTTCATGTATATTACTTTGAACCTCTTGTCAACTTATGGTTTTGTTTCCTTATCTTGCTGGTAGCTTTTGAGGATGCTTGAGACTCTGCACAAGAGTATGGAGGTTTGTTATAGGAAGACTAAAAATAAAATGGTAGTGCAGGCAGAAATACCCATGCACATCTGAGAATTCCCTTGTCGTCAAAGGCAATAGATTCTGTGTGCAATCTGCAAGAAACTAATTGAAGGGATTTGAATGTCTGGTTTGTGATGGTATGGAAAGTTAGATGGATTCCATACTGATGTTAAAGTTTGCTCTCTTGCTGACGAAAGCACTGGTGTCTGGAATGGAATGAAGTTATCATCAGATAGTGCTTTTTGGATTTTGAAGCTGAGTTGATATGTAAAATCTGTTTTTTCCCAAGCCTTGATGATGACATACTGGTTTGGCACTTTACTAAAAATGGCCTTCTTTTTTCTATTAATCGGCATATCATTGGGAGATAGATTTGCAAAGAACAGAAACATGGGTCAACTCTTCAGATGGTGAGCAGCAGCTCGTAGACCACCTAAAAAGGAATGAGTTTGAAAGGGCATTTGGGAAGAATATTTGGCTGCTGAAAGTTCTGAATAAAGGGAAAATCTGTTCGAATATCCTTCATGTTCAGTGAAACTTGAGAGGTGCAAAGTAATTCAACTTGATGACTGCTAACTTGTACATTAGCAGAAAATTAGTGCTGTTTTTGGTGATTTGAGTCAGCTTACAATGTGATTGACAGTGTTAGCACTGTAGTCATTCACTTCCACACCCAACACAACTTGTGGATCAATGCAGTTCTGGCCCCTTTTTAAGTATCTTGACACATCTTCATTTGTAGCTCTGCTTAGATGGCTGATTTATTATAATTTAACTTTCTTCTAGTCTATGCCACGGAGGCCTAATTTAGTGTTCACATGTATTCACTTTCCAAGAGCATTCTTGAGAGAGAGTATGCTTTGTTAATTGCTTATATAAATGATGTAGAAGCACAATTACTTGAACAAAGTTCTGATCCTGTATTCAATTTAGTTGTTGTTCTAAGGCAACATGCTAGCTTGGCACTTGGAACATAAAAAATAAAAAACCCTATTGAGTCAAGTATAAAATTGTCTGAAGGAAAAAATAAAATTGTCAAGTACAAAATTAAAAAATAAAAAATCCTATTGAGTCAAGTATAAAATTGTCTAAAGGAAAAAGATGAAATACATATATGTAGACATACATAATATATCTGTACCATTTATATATATGTATATTCCAAGCCTTAATCTCATATATCTCTTTAATTTCTTCCCATTATTGTCATAATGGCTGATAATATTATTCCTCATTCTATGGCTATTAACTTTAATCTTATTCTAGCATTGTAGTTATGGAATGATTCTTTTGCTACATATAGATTAATATAATGTTGAAGAGCCTCTTGTTTCTTTATGGTAAAACACGAGACAGAAACCTCTTCTATACTGTTGGATTTCTCGTCTCAAGACTTATCTAGGCACTTTTTGTTTTACCAAGGAATGATATGCGTCTTGTCAAGAGGCTTAGAGTGGGCCTCATTGCCCTTTTGTCACGCCCTCAAATTAAACCCATAATCATACATTCATGAAACAAGAAAGAGATATCATATTCCCAACATCAGAGTATTCTTACAAGAGATATTGCATGTTGACAACAAAAGTAAATGCCCTATAGGCTTACAACTTTCCAAGTCAACACTTGGGTTCAACAAAAAATAGAGTTCTAACTCTTTACACAGAATAAGCCCTTGGCTTGATATACATGTAATACAAAAAGGGTAATCACAAAAGATCTCTTAGCCACTAAGCCTCCTAAGCTACGTCCTTGGAGGTGGCATGTCACCTGTACCTGAAAATGATGTCCCATATAGGGTGAGCCAATGCTCAGTAAAGATATTCTAAACATAATATGGGCAATAACTAAAACATTAGCATTTGATAAATGTTTAACTCATATAAACCAACTTATAACTCAATCCAGTTCCATGACAAATATGTTCATGTTTCATTCCACTTTCCTTTACTTAACCAATTTCATTTCATAAACATGGCTCAGAACCTGGCCAAACAATTAAATGAGACCACGTCCCATATTAAAACACTTCCATACTTCACAATTCACATGAGATTGTAACTCATTTTAAAACACTTCCATACTTCAAATAATACACATATTTGTTGTATTAATGGAGTCCATCCCCTATCTCCTCCCAAACGGGTTTGAGAGTCCATCCCCATCTCCTCTCAAACCATGGAGTACATCCCCTATCTCATCCCAAACAAGTTTGAGAGTCCATCCCCTATCTCCTCTCAAACCATAAACATATACAAAGTATTTAAACACTTACCATATACAATGATCAAGTAAGCACATATTCACTGTGTTATTCCATCCGTCATGTTCAATGACATTTCCAATTGATTGGTTTTAATTCACCTAATCATCATGCAGTGTCTACAACAATCAAGACTATCCTCCACCGATAGCCCAAAGCAATTATTTCTAAACAGATAATAAATGCATCAACAGATAAATTATCAACATTTTCGAAGGTGAGTGATTAATCAATCCAATTCCACCATTTATTCTTATAACTTCTCAATTTCATTATCTCATAATAAATGTCATTAATTACACTAATAACCCAAATAATCCCAGCTAATGTATTTTCCCCCTTTTCTCAATATTGACCCAAAGGCTCAAATATCATCGATAAACATCAATAACCTCATTTTAAGACCCAAAATACACATGTATTGGTCCAAAGAACAAAACCCCTCTTTATACATTTTGAAATCCTAACACCCAAAATTTCCCAACTACAACATTAAATCAAAACGACCACAAGTTTATGTCAAAAATCATAAATATGAGTAGTTATTCCTATCTCAAATTTCGGAGCTCAAAGGAGAAGAAGAAATTCGAAGGTGCTCCAAACCTAAAGATTTTCGGATCCACACAAAGCCCACACCAAGCTCTATACTTTTTACAAAGGGATTAGGGATGTGGATCACCAAAACTAGATGATTTTGTAGAGAGAAGTAGTATTCTAGAGAGAGGAGCTCTCAAATGAGGGTTTTGAAAAGTAAGAGAGAGAGAGAGAGTTGAAAAAGTGATTTAAAATGACCCAGCTGCAATCTGATATACATATGACCCGCTCGAGCGTCAGACACAAAAACTTCATCCGCTCGAGTGCAAAAAGACCCGCTCGAGTGCCAAGGCACAATAGCAAGACGCTACCCGCTCGAGCGCAAAGGGACCCGCTCAAGCGTAGATTACACTCCTCCAGTACTTTTATAGATTTCGAACACCCGCTCAAGCGCGACCCGCTCGAGCGTAAGGGGATCTGCTCGAGCGTGAAAAACACACCTGCAGTATTTTTGCAGTCGCACAAAATGCTGAAAGGATGTAAACTCTGCTCGAGCGGATTATCAAAAATCTGGGCAACAAGAATAGAGACCAAAGCTCAACCAACCTGTTCGAAACACGCCCAAGACATTTCTAAACTCAACTTCAAAGAGTTAAAGGACCGAAATGTAATTCAGACAACAACAAACATCCACGGAACCGAGTCCGGAATACAATAGACAACGAGAGAAAAACCGGGATCGCTATACCTTTACTTGATTTTTCTCTGTTAGGGTAATCAGTGCCACATGAATCATATCATTGGCCTGTCTAAGTTGACATTTGATGCAGTGAATATTCAGGAAGAGTAGGTTAACTATGAAGTTGGTAGTGAACGCAGAGACACTCATGAAAGGATTTGAATACTTGAAAAAGCATACCTTTTTCCATTAGAGGACTCAAAATACCAGAAATGAAAAGAAGATAATGAGGAAGTAGAGATGTGAGAAAATGTACCAAGTTGTTTTTTGGCTATTCAAATTGGTGCCTTTCACTTTTGTTTTTGTCTGTACTTTTATTCACATACTTGTGAACTTCACTGTCGCTAAACCCATTGTTAACTTCTTCCACTTCAAATTGTGAAGTATCAATTGGCACCCACGATCTCAAGAAAGCTTAAGTTATTGTGAACCTTCGTATGCAGTATAGAAGGAGTACACAAAGTCTTTTTGGTCCTAATTTAAGTGCCTAGAGCAGTTATTTATCGATTTGTGCCCCTTCATGTTTTCCATTGGTAGCATCCTATGTGTGGGTTTCTTCCCCTCGTTTTTTTTTAAATAGCATCCAACTGTAATTTGAAGCTTAGGTGACGAAAATGCTACATGCTCCTTATTTTCAGTATACCAAATTTGATGGCCACAATTATGATATTTAAGCTTTGACATAAAAATTTTAATGTTCAGATGTTTGCACTACTAAAAGTTTTGTTGAGCACGCTGTACCAGCTCTGTTACACTTTGCTTTAAGGCCATTCAGTTCACTAATAATTTGCAGCCAAGAACATGGGGAGGAGAGATGTCTCAGGTTTGTCAGTTCTTCCGAACTTGTGTTCTTGTTATTTCGTTTTTTCCTGGCTTTGGAAATCTTCTCAATTTCTTCACTATGCTATGATTTGTGGGCAGTCGTAACAATATAATTTACCTGCGCAAACACAACAAAGCATCTCCCTGGAAGTGGAAACATGGAGAAGGCTTTAGTTAGTCTGTTCATAACATATATATATGCTTATGTTTCCTTATTCAAAGTTTAAATGTGTTTACCAAGAACTGTAGAACGATATATAAATTAGTTGTATATAACGCTTCTTGACAAGTATGGAACACAACCATCTCCTTCTGCACCTTTTCAAGGAAAGAAGTTATAGTTTTTTCAAATGTCCAATATGTTGAGTGATAAGGGTCTACACATCATCGCTCTTTTAGTTACAATGTTTGAGCAGCTGGTCCTCAAAAAGATTCACTTCATACTTACCATAATAGTTTCCTACTAACCAAATAGCTTACCAAAATGGGTATTTTCAGTGAGGAGAAGCATTCCTGATTTGACCTGAGTCGGTTTCTCTTCCAGATGTTCTTTCTTAGCTCCATGGAAATCTTTTTCTAAATTATAGTAACACAACCTTTTATATGAGATGTTGAGCGGGTCATATTGAAGCCCTACGCTCTGCGATATAAAGTTTTGCACCGGAGATTTTGCATCAGAATTGTTCAGGAGATCTTCAGTTATTGGCGACATTACCACTATAAAAAATTAAGGCTTTAGAGACAAAAATTTAGAGAAAAAATTACTTTTTAGAGACCAAATATTTTTATTACCAAAAATGTTATTATATTTTTAGCCATAGAAATTGGACATTAGTGATGAATTATTATCCTTTTGGGACCAAAATCTTTGTCTCAAAAAATAAACCCTTTTGGGATCAAATTATTTTGTCCATAAAAGCGTATTTATTAGTGACATTTTAAAAATATTGTCGCTAAAAGCCTTGTTTATTACTTTTCAGGACGACCTTTTAGCGACTATGCTTACGACGATAGAAATTATCCCTAAATATTATTTGCAATAAAATTTTCACTTTTAGGGACCACAAAATTTGGTCTCTAAAACTCTTATATGTTGTGAGGAGATTAATATGCTTTTCAATGGTTTGAATTAATCCTTTACGGTGTTTTAGCGATTAATATGCTTTTGATTATTAGCTCACCTGATATTTCCTATCCTTCCAAAGTGTTCCTATTATTAGCTCTCTTTGATTTACCCAAACAAAAAAGGTTATTTGTGCAAAGGGTCCAACACCATTCAACCTGCACACGCTTCAGCAGTCAACAATCTGTGCACTATCGGCATCTCAAGACAAGTTTGAGCAGCATTATGTAGTTGTCTAGGCATCCACAGCTTTATTACAATTTCTTTCGCACTCCAAGTCATAGAATGTAATGAGACAGTTGATTTTTTCCCTGTAGAAACCACGACGCGACTATTATAGGTCATTGCTAGCTAGCTTAATAGTAGTAATAGCACTTGTCAAAAACAATTGGAGTTGTAGCAATTTTATTGTCTTATAGCCGAATCAACACAATTTCTGTTTTATCGACTTCTCTAGTCCATAGACCTCCCACTGATCAATTCTTGCAGCTATTAACTTGTATATTAGGAGCAAATTAGTGCCTTTTTTTTTCTTTGTTGCAGTTCAGCAGTTTCTTTATTGAAACAACATGAATGAATGCATCTGAAAGAAAAAAGTCATGAGCCTTTTTTTTTCAAGTCCCTTGACACACATCTTCATTTATAGCTTCTTAGGTGGCTGATTTATTAGAATTTAATGAGGTTCTACTCTGTGCCACAGGGCCTAATTGAGTGTTCATAAGGTATTCGCTTTTTAAGAGTATTCTTTAGGCTGTGTTTTGATCATGGATTTGGGTATCGACTTGGAAAGAGAAGGGGAAAAGGTGCCCTTTCCCTTTCCCTTTCCCGTCTCCTTCCAAATCCCTACCCAAATTCATGAAGGTGCTTCTGGTTATATGAAAAGTTAGAGCACTCCTGGATCTAATTTAGTTTATCTTTTGCTTCAATGACTCTAATTTAGATTGGTGTTTTTTTGTTCAATTTTTAAAAAACAGACTTGATTCTTTTCATTTTAAGACTCATTCTCAACACTCAAGAACCTGTTACTTTTTAAATTTGAAGAATTTTGAAGAATCTCCTTGATATTCCCATCCCATGCTTCATCCAAAAATTGACGATTATGAAAATGTTTCTCAATTTAATTTCAGTCATTAAAGTAACAACAGGACAATGATCTGAAACTATACTAGCCAAGAACTCAGCTTCAGCTTTTTTGTAAACTTGAACCCACTAGAATTAACTAATAGTCTATCTAATTTTCTTTTACAGTCCACAAACTTCTTTTATCAATAGCTTTAAGAGTAGCTTCATCCCAAGTGGGGATACATAACAACACTTACGTTGTTAAATCCATATATTTATTAAGAAATTAACCTCTGCAAGTAATGATTTGTTATGAGGTTTGCGACTTTGAAACATTACGGTTGTGTTTGGATCAGAGCTTTGAGGGGGGATTTGTGGAGGGAAAGTAAAAGAAAACAAAGCCTAGAAGTAAACCAAATTGTCCTAGTGGTATTTCATTGCCATGGGTAGAGGCAAACAAGTCTGAGTAATAATATTGATGTTTATCAAACTCATTTTATTCTCTAATAATCCTAGAAGGGTGGTCAATTTATTCTCATTTATCAATTTCCTATCATCTCTTTGTTTATTGGGGGTAACACCTTATTTTTTTGATTCAATTGGCCCAAATAGGCAATTGAGCATTGTCTTTACCCGTTATTTTTCTTGTTGCTCTTTGTTTTCAAATCAGGTAGGGGTTTTGTTGACATTGACAGGTCTTTTATGTCTAAGCTTGGCTCATTAATTAGCTCTAATTAATCACTTCTAAGTTGATTATTTTCTTCACATTATTTATCAATAACATATCATCAATATGAATTACTATTCCCTTGGGACCAAAATTTTCGTCTAAAAAGGTAAACATTTTGGCACGAAATTGTTTTTGTCCCTAAAAGTGCTTTTATAAGTGACATTTCAAAATTTTGTTAATTATATATATACCTTCATAGTTAGACCCGCAAAGTTCACCACTTCCACAAGAAATCTCAGTGAATACTGTTACTACTCCTTGAATTGAAATTAATGCATTAGTTGCTACAGTCAAGTGTGAATAAGAAGTCATTTTGTTTTGGACATTTTGTATGATTGTAATCAAATACAAAATGAAGTTAAAATGTATTTGTTGTTGCTGCCCCAAAGACTGCAGCAGCACATTTTTTAGTTGGTTTGCATAGTTCTTATACTGATAAAGATTGACAATTTGATGTATATTTCTTGAAACAAAATGGTAAAACTGTCAATTAAATTTTTAATAAGCCACTGGGTGAGGTGATTAATGAATTATTGGAATGTAACACCAGATCACACAGCTCAAATCTAGGGAAGTTGGTAACTTCGAAATTCTTTGCATACAGTCAGTTTGAGTATAAAACCAGTTAATAAAAACCACTAAACAAATGAAATGACACCCCAAATATACACTGCTCTATACCCACCTACCAAAATTGACTATTGCTTGTGTTAGAAGAATCAATAAGCAAAGATCAAGGATTGGTTTAGCGTATGAGGCGCTTTCTTACCAAACATGACACTTCGATACGAGATTTACTGTGCTATGCAAATTGCCTGGTTCCTCTTCTCTATTTCCTACTTAAAAATTAAAAAATAAAAAAGCAAGTGGAGAAAAAACTAGCTTTTCTTCATGAGTAAGCAGTTGAAGGGGAATTCCTTATTAGAAGAAATTGCATAGTATAGAATATGAGGCAGAAATCATAAATGAATCCAAATCATCCCAACTTCTTGATACCATAATATATATATATATATATATAAAGAGACTCCAGGAAAACGTTATGTGTGTTGTATGTGTATATATTGATATAGTTTTGAAGAGAATATATTATAATTGTAAGAATACATGATATCGGAGTAACAATCTCAAAACTGAAACAATTCTACATGGGTGTAGTGTGGGATTTTTTTCCCTTTTTCTATAGCGATCCCGGGTTTACCCTTGTTATACCGTGATCCGGACATGTGTCCGTGAATGTTGGTAGTTGTTTATTTTCTAGTTTGCATCCTCTTTACTTTGTATATTGAGTTATAAGATGCGTTGGGCAGGTTTGTTACAGGTTGGTTGCGTTTGGGAGCCTAGTGTTGCTGCCCAGATTTTTGAACCTTCGCTCGAGCCAGGAGTTTGTCGCTCGAGCGAGAGTTGAGTTTGTGTCTGGTGGGTCGAGCCAGAGTAGCTTCGCTCGAGCGAGCGCTTGCATCTGGTTCTGGACCTGAGGGTTGTGTTTTCTGGCTCGAGCGAGCTTTTCTTGGCTCGAGCGGTCTGGTTTGTTCTTTGCTCGAGCGAGTAGTTGGTCGCTCGAGCGTGCTTCTGGTTGCAGACCTGAAGGGTCGAGTTGTTGGCTCGAGCGAGCAATCTTTGGCTCGAGCGCACTTTTGAGTTTTTGGCTCAAGCGAGAGTTCCTTGGCTCGAGCGAGAGTTTCTGTGTCTGGTCGCTCGAGCAACCAAGTCTTCGCTCGAGCGAGCGTGTTTTATATCAGCGGACAGTAGCGTCT
>NW_021026377.1:175124-190124 GCF_004153795.1 Camellia sinensis
AAAAGTGATCTAAAACTCAAGATATGCACTTGTAGAAAATGACAATATTATTTTTGTGTGTGTTACATTGAAGTATGTTACATTGAAATGTTACGTTTGTGATTATATTGATTGGAGCATTACGTTTGGAAAAAAATACACTAAGGAGGTTTTTTTTTTTTTTTTTTGTTACATTAGAGTGTTACGTTTTTGTTCGTAATGTGGAATTTGTTCTACAAAGAAGGAAAATCCAAAACTTCTATATTGCGAATTGCCCAAATGTGTAATTTTATATTTAGAGAAACCCACTTTTATCCCTGAAAAATTAAATCCAAACATGTAAGTGACTACCCTTTTGTGTAATTTCCACTTTAATAAGACCTTTGGATTCATAAGAAAAAAAAATGAAGGACTAAACAATTCGTAAAATCACATTTTAAGATTTATTGGCGTTTCACCCATTTTGAAAACACATTTTTTCAATTTTAAAATTGATTAGAATAGTATTAAAAATACGTCATAAAAAGTATGTTTTCAAAACATATTTTTGATTAAGACTCTGTTTGTTTTGATGTAAGATATTATTGTCAAAATTATTTTACTCGTTTTTCGTAATGTGGTTGAACAAAAAACAAGTAAAACATTTTTTAAGAAAAATATTTTTGTATTATTTTCTCAAAAATGACTTACCATTAAAAATTTCGTAAATTAATTTTTACAAAATTGACTTTCATTCACTACGTTTTTAACACACTTAGCCTTTTTTAATAAATATATTAGCTCACTAAAAAGTCATAAATGACATTTTATTGATCAAAATTTATCTTTTCGACAATAAGTTTTTTTTGTTTTAAGTGTCAACCAAATGTCAAAACACAAAAACCAAAGCATTTTTTTTTGTGTAAAATAATTTACAAGAAAAATATTTTTTGCGTAAAATATTTCAAATTGAAACGGAGCCTAAGTTATGTTAAAAATTTTAATTAATCAAAAGCGGATTTTGTAAACATGATTTTACGAAAATTATAAATAACACTAAAAATATTTTTTTATTTTTTATTTTCTAGCTAAAATATTTGTATGTGTAAAGCGGGTTTTGTAAACATGTTTTTACATTTAAATATTTTTTCTTTTATTTTTTTAATAAAAAAACTAACATGAAAACATTAGTCATTTTTTAATATTTCAACGGAAGTGCATGGATTTAAAAAAAAATAAAAAAAATACTGAAGTGCACTATTAGCCATTATTGTCAACCATTTTAAATGTCATTATTAGTCTCATTTGATAATGTTTGGCTTTTTTGTTTTAACTAATAAAAGGTCACATGCAGTGCACATGAATATTAATCTGGTAGATATATTTTATATTTTTCGTTAAAGATAAATGCATTTCAATGCATATAAATTCTCACTTTGTCTTGCAATATAAACGAAATGGTTGCAGATATAATCATAACAACAAGACTACAAACTCAGATTTTTTTTATCCATAATTTTTTCATAAATAGAAATTAATAATTCAAATTCATTTCACTCATGAATTGCACATTTCATCAATTTAATTTCTACCATACAAACTCATTCTCAATAAATTATGGTTTCTAAGTCTATTTCCTAACATTTTTGTAATCACAATTGTTGCTACAATCTCCTTCATGTTTTCTTTACATAGACATCTCATTACAAGTTGTTCAAGTTTTTAACCCAAGCCTTAGAACTTGTAGATGTGTTGTTCAAGCATCTAAACCCGAAATTTAGGCAATATAAATTATCTTTAAAAGATAAATAAAAAGGCTTTATAGTTGTAGTAGATGGTAGATTTTTTTTTTTATTTATAAAATTGGTATAAAAAATAAAGTGGGTTTCAATCCCACTAAAAAAGAAAAAAGAAACAAGAAGGGAAAAAAAAAGAGAGAAGGAAATAAGTGGTAATTGTTAAGAATGCTTTCAATAGTGGGTTTCAATCCCTCTAAACAATTATGTGTTGTAGTAACTAAGTTTTATTTGTGGTAGGATTTTTAAAGTATTGGTGGTAATATGCTTTTGATTTAATTTTGTTTGACAAAAAAATGTTTTTATTTTTAATTTTGGTTATGTTAATCATGTCATATGATTGCAATGAATATTATGCTATTTGTTGTCACATTGTGTTGTCATGGGTAATTCTTTTGCCACATCATTTGCTCTCAGTACATATCATTTATTTGTTTTTGTTTTACTCCTTCCACACACCAAAGGAGGAATGATCAAATGAGATTGATCATCAATAGGCATTCACGCAAAGAAGATGCAAAGAAGGAATCCAAATGCATGGATCGAATCTTGCAAATGCTATTAAGGCTCAGGGTCAACTCTGACTTTTTAGAGGGCCTAAGACGAACTCAAAAGATGGGTCTCGATTCTCATACAATTGTTAAAATATATATATATATTGCTAAAATAGTAACAATCTTAAATTTATTTTTATTTTTTGCTTGTACCTTCTATAAATTTGTTGCATATAGTACACATAATTATTGACGTAAATCATAATTATGGAGATAAATTTTAAATATTTTTGATTATTAACACTATTAATTTATTCACACTTTTTCCTAACGTAGTAAATTAAATTGAAAATTTGATTAATTTCAACTTTAAAAAAATTTATTTCTCCAAAAACAATTGTAATTTGTATAGTCAAACAATATTAGGTAAATTTAAAAGGTAGTCCCTGTAGTTTACACGATGTGTCAATTTGGTTTCAGTTGTTTGAATTTACTTGGTTTTGTTTCTTAATTTGACGGATTGTGTCATTTTAATCTAATAAATAACGGTTGTTAAGTTTGGTGGGCGAAAAGTCAAACTATGTGTCAATTTGGTCTTTGTAGTTTATACCATGTGTCAATTTGGTCACTGTCAAAATCGAGCAAATTAAAACAGCAGGGACCAAATTGACACATTGTGTAAACTACAGAGACCAAATTGACACATTGTGTAGATTTTCCGTCCACTAAACTTAACAACCATTATTTATTGGACTCAAATGACACAATCTGTTAAATTAAGGGACAAAATCGAGTAAATTGAAACAACATGGACCAAATTGACACATCGTGTAAACTATAGAGGCCATTTGCATAATTTACCCAACAATATTCTATAAATAATTCATACATTTGTCTAATAACCATCCGTTATTTTTAAATAATTCACCAATTCAATTGTTTGTTTAAAATTTCATTTTTAAGCTAGAGCAAATTGTGACAATAGTCCCTGTATTTTGGTCCTTACGTCATTTTGGTCCCTATAATTTTAATTGACTCGATTTTAACCTTGAATTTATGATTTTGCTTTTAGCATTTTTTATGATGATCCAGAATTTAAAAAAAAGAAAAAAAAAGGGCCCTCAAATACACATTACACAGACGCACACACCCAATTTATATATACATGGATATGTAGCCTAAGAGATTTGTGTGTGCTGATATAGACATATATAATATAATTTATATATATATATTTGTGTGTAAAGATAGGCAACCACGTGGGGGGGGGGGGGGTGCCCCTTCACTCCTTTCCCTCATTCCTTTTTTTTTCTCTTTTCTTATTCTTCTTGTTTGAAGCATCTACAATGGTCTAGACCACATCTACAATGGTCTAGACCACATTAATGTTTGTTTTGTTCACCATATCTAACAATCCCGATGCTTGGATTCCTGCATACAAGGCTTCACGTTGCTTCAAAAGTCAGCTTGCAAAACAAGTATCTGAAAAGGACTGTACGAGGAAAATAATTTTAGAGAAAGTCTTTAGTCTCATTCATAAAAATAATTGTGGATATTAACAAAGGGCAATGTAACCATCTGTTTGAAGAGCTCAATAAATATAGTTCTTAAGGCCAAAGTGAAGAGCTTGGTGAGAGCAACATTTTGATCGGTGGAGATCAAAATCCGACAAAATCGAAAATTTGGATTAGCTTTTCTTCGTACTTGAGGTAAGGATTTTTCCTATACTTCTTTATGCACTTTTACTTTATTATAGGAAGTTTAGAGTTGTATATAATTTAATTAGAATTTTTGAAAAAAAATTGTGATTTATTTGCTTAAAAGAGAAATTTTGAGAAAAATAAAAAGTTGATGCCCAAATTGTGAAAGTGTAAACTTGGAATATGTTTGTAAGGTTGTGAAAGAGTTATGTTTTAAATTTGAACAAAAACGAACTTCGATTCGATTGGTTTTGAAATTTTTACCGGTTTATGACCAAAAGAGCATTTTTAAAGAAAACAAAGGAATTACGTTTAATTTTTTGGGCTTTTGATCAAAATAGGATGTCATAACTAAATAATGCTTGGAGAATGAGTTTGGAAAGAAAATGACATTTTCTTGGGCATTAACGGTATTATTTTGCTTAATGCATCTATTGAAATAAAACCAACACGGTTAGAAATGGACCTTGAGAGGTTACCGAATGTGATTGTGATATGAAAACTAGTGTAGTTGTTCATATTTGATGAGATGTGGAATAGATTGTATTTATCAGAATTTTTTTGGAATTTAATTGTTTAAATATCCGTTTAGAAATATCTGTTTTGAGCTATCGGTGGAGGATAACCATGATTGTTGTAGAAATGCATGAGACTTGGGTAAATTGAACCGCATTCCTCATTTGTTGTATTGGACATTGCATTACATTCATTTCATTGGAAATGTATCTGTTTTTGAGAAATGTTTTGAAATGTATTTGTTTGCGAAAAGATGAATACTTGGCGAATCTGGGTAGGGGGTGTAGAACCGCGCAGTTAGGTGTCGGGCCTTCCAGTTTACTAGTAAAAATAACAGTGGTAGTACATTATGGCCTACTTGCAGACACTCACCTAGAGATTCACAGAGCCTGTATTCATGTAACAGATATGGTTTAAAATGGAAATGATTTTATATTTGTTGTTGCATCTCAGCATTGCATGCTTTATAAAAAGAGAGATAAACTGCTTTATCATGAGCATGGCATGAGCATACTCCTCTTTAGTCTTGTCATTGTTCATATGTTGTGTAGTATATCTCTACTGGGCTGTGGCTCACCCTATAAGGGAAACCATTGTAGGTACAGGTGCTATGCCTCTGCCAAGGCATTGACTTGGGGAGGACTCGGAGCTGAGGCTTCATTTTTGTTTTATTGTTATTTGTTGAATGTAAGCCCAGGGCTAAATTTGTGTTAAGTTGAAACTCCATTTTGTGTAACCAAGAATGTTCTTGGGTAAATTTGTAAGCCTGTAGGACACTTATTATCTGTTTGGCTTCCATTTCATACTTGTTGTACAATGCATGTTTGGGATTAGAACTGGGGCATTGAGATGTGAACAACATCTATTTGGCATTTGGGATTTAATGGAAATGAGTGTATGGATTAGTTAGCTATATATATGTGTTTGTCTATCAGGTGGGTTTTGTTGCATAAATAAATATATCATGCCCAATTTTCGAGGCGTGACATTTTTTTTGTAAAAAAAATATGCATATAAGTAACTTGTGTCATATTTTTTAGAGTAAAATTATAAATTTACTAACCTCAATGATTTAACCTTAACTAATTCAGTGATTATTTTACGTCAAAAACACTAATGATATTATCAATTAGACCAAATTGACACAAAATTTAAAATTAAGGGTCAAAATTAAGCCAATTGAAAATGTATGGACCAAAATAACACAAAGGGTAAAATATAGGTTCAATTTGCCCTTTAAACTACTAATACTATAATGCAGTATTTGGTTCACTGAAATGTAATTGAATTGAATGTATTGGTCATTTCTTAATCATAAAATTACTTTTTCCTCAAAATGGTGAATGGTGATTTTATTTGTAATCTTTTTTAGTAAATCAAACGTGAAAATAGATATTATTGAAATGATTACTCTATTCAATTTTATTTTAATAAACCAAACATAACTTAAGACCGAAATAATTAACCAAACATAACTTAAGATCAAAATTATTTCAGGGCCTTATTTTTAGATAGAATTTGGGGGCCTGAGGCGGCGGCCTTACCTGCCTTACCTCAGGGTTGGCCCTGTCAAGGCTATCACAGAGGATCCTACATGTCTCTGACACCCTGAGCTTTCGGATTATTCGGACTCTAAGATTCCCAATTTGAGTGAGGATTAGAACTTCACGTGTGTACTAAATTATATCAGTTTTTCCATAATTTAGTATTGTGTGTGAAGTTGAGTGTTTCACAGTGAGATTGTGGGAGGTTGTGTTTCAATTATCTTTGTAATTGTTAAACTTTATACTCGTCATTTTAGTTATGCTGACTATTAGCCCTTATAATTAATTATTAGTTTATTTAGTTTGTATATGAGAATTAAGTTTAAAAGATCAAATATTAAAGTTTCTAGAACGAAATAATATAATTTTTCTAGTTTTACAATCGGTAAATATATATATATATATATATATTTTATCGATTTTCTAAAAAAATTAAAAACAAATACTAAACAAGATCAGTAATGACATTTCAATTGGTTGACAATAATTAATGATACATTTATCAAGTACACTTCAAAAATTTTTTTTGTCCATACACTAGTTAAAATATTAAAAAATGACTAATATTTTTATGTTATTTTTTTATTTTTTATTTTTTTTAAAAAAGAGTGTAAACACATGATTACACCTTTTTAATATTTTCAAAAAGAATAAACGTAAAAACGTGTTTTGTAAACATATTTTATAAAAAATAAAAAGTGAGTTTACAAAACCCATTTTATACCTACAAAATATTTTAATTAGAAAATAAAAATATTTAAGCTAAAAAAAAATTAAAAGATATTTTTATGTGATTTATAATTTTTGTAAAAGCGTTTTTACAAAATTCACTTTTGTTTAATTAAGTTTTTTAACATAACTTAATGAAAAATGTGTTTTGAAAACACGCTTCGCATGAGATATTTTTGTTATTACTTCAATCAACTTTTAAATCTAAAAAACGTGTTTTTAAAAATGTGTTTTCAAAACCCACTTTACCCTATGTTGGGAATAAATTAAAAATCCACGCTATTGTGGAAATAAAGTTGTAGAAATACTTTTCTTAGGAAAATGGGCCAGATTAAATATATGACAGGGTCACCTAATATTTTTTTTTTTTGGATCGGCAAAAGTTAATTATTAATTATTAGATTAGCATCTATAAAAGTTAACCCTACCATTTGCAAAGCATCAAGTGCTGGCCTCCTTAATTCAACTCCTCCTATGAAGAGTATAACTCATGACTTCCCCCTAGGGATTAAGCCCTAAGGAAAGTCATGTTGGCCAACTAGACTAGGCTTAGTTGGTTAATATTATAATCATTGTTGATCAACGCAAACAATACACCGCCTTTTAAGAATGTATTACTTTAAGAATTCTAATGATTTTAATCCATACAAATTGTGACAATCATCTAGGTGATATAAACAAGAAGTTTTTGTTTGTTTGCTTAGAATTTAGTAGAAAGATAAAAATCACAAGAGTGAGAGGCCGGCCTCTCTCTCTTTTCCTAGAAAAATTATTCAGTAATTTTATTTTTTCAGTTAATTTTATTAAATAAAAAATTATAACAACAAAATATTTATAATTTTTCAAACTATAGAGATAATTCATATTTTAAATAAACTTCAAGAATGTATTTATAATTTGTCATTTTTTTTATTCATTAATTTCTCTATATTTCAATAGACAGTCCAGCATGACTATGGATAGAAACTAAAAAGGAATTGTTAGAGTCAATCAATCTAAATGCCTATATAAATGTAGTTTGTAAAGTTTAAGCATTATTGATCAACACTACATGTGATTGGTGGATGTGGTTAGAAACAGATACCAAAAGGGAAAATTATTCAGTAGTCTTATAGCACAACGCTATTTGTCCTATGTGGTGCTCTGCGCCAATTAAATCTGGACACAAATTCAGATTTCAGTTTGTTCGACACGCCACCATACAAAGTTGATTCCCACCCTTGAGTTAACGAAAAAGCAAAGTTGTTAACGGAGAAGAGTTAAACATCTACCAAACTCTCTGTCTTTCAACAGTTTTCCTTTATTTTTTATTTGTGTTGCTAATTTCAAACAGGTTTGTTTTTCAGGAAGAAATCATTTTTACTTTTTCTAATGGATATGGGATTTTGAAGTCACATCATTTCGGATTTCCACAACCGGAACAAAATTTTATTAAACGACCAGTTTCTCAAGCATATATCCATCAACAAGGAGATCAGTTTCAACCTTCAACCTTAAGGCGCAACAGAGATGGCCTTCCAATTTCAATAATGGATTTCTTTGCTGCTACAAACAGTCAATGGATTTCTTAGGCTTGCCAATATTCATGCCTTATGTAATGCCATATTTTTTTATTCGTGCCTTTCGAAATGTCATATTGGCTAAATGCTTTGTAAATTTAAATTACTCCCTTTATTATGGTTAATAGCAAAATGTTGATCAAATTTAAAGCTGTTTTTCCTGCTCTTATCAACTGTGAATCAAGTTCAAATGGAAATCTATGAAATGTAATTAGTTTATTGTAGGACTCAGGTTTTGTCTATTATAGGCCTCGTTTGAGAAATTAGCTATTTTAGTAAGTTATTTTAGTTAGGCCTCCCGTTTTTGGAAAAACAGGCTAATTTAGTAATTTTTTGATTATTGGCTAAAAATAATGAGCTAAAAAAAAATTAGTACGTTTGGAATGACTTTTGGGCTTTATAGCGACCCCGGTCTTTTCTCTTTAGATTATTGTATCCGACTTGAGGCCCCGTAGATCCTGTCATTATTTATTGGTTGTGTTGTCCTTTAATCTCTTTGTATTTGAAGTATAGGTTGTGTTGGACGGGTCTGGTACAGGTTGGTTGAATTTTTGATGCCAATAGGTGAATGCCCAGATTTGGCCTTCACGCTCGAGCGGAGGTTTTAACGCTCGAGCGGGCCCTTCGTTGTTGCTTTCTCGCTCGAGCGGAGTTTGACGCTCGAGCGGGATTTTCCATCTCCCTGTATTTTGCTCTGCAGTTCTTCCGCTCGAGCGGTAGTTTTTACGCTCGAGCGTGATCCCTTGTTTTTGCTCCTCCGCTCGAGCGGGGAGTTTTACGCATCGAGCGGTTGCAGCGCCTGCAAAACTTCTGGAAGGATGCAATCGACGCTCGAGCGGCTTTCTTCACGCTTGAGCATGATTCTGTGTTCTTACGCTCGAGCGGGGCTTTCTACGCTCGAGCGTAGAGTCGCTACATCAGTCCGTGATTTCACTTTTCTGATCACTTTATTGACCCTACTTTTCATCTCTTAACTTTTAAAAAAAAAACTGCCCCTTGAGAGTTTCCTCTCTCTACTCTTACCTTCTCTCCCAAGATTTGATCTATTTCCTTGTTGTCTTCTACCCTAGTCCTTTTGGAAGAAGGTAGAGCTTCGCGAGATCTTTCTTTTAATCTGAAAAGAGAGGATTTGGAGCACTTTGGATTTTGGTCACCATTCTCCATCTTCTCTATTTTAGTTGTGATCTTCAAGTTAGGGATTTCCTACTCTATTTTATAAGCTTTGTTCTAGTTTTGGTATTTCAAGATGTTGGGGTACTTAGATAATTTTGGAAAAACCCTAGTTGTTATTAATTAATTAATTTTGTAAAAATTAATTAAGGGAATTGGAATTTGGTTAAATTCATGAAATTGATGAATTCTTTGATTAAATGGTGTAGTTGGATGATTTAAATCACTCACCTATTGAATTGTTGATATATTTATTTCCAGTCTAGAAATAACTGTTTTTGGGCTATCGGTGGAGAATAGTCGTGATTATTGTAGACATTGCATGTGGATAGAATAACTGAAACTAATCACATTGGTTAAGTCATTAATTTTGACTATTGCATTGATACAGAAAATACGTGTATTGATTGAGCATTGCATTTGCATACATTGTTTTGTGTGGGAGGAGATAGGGGATGTACTCCACGGTTTTAGGGAAGATAGGGGATGGACCTCTAAACCGGATTTTTGTTTGGGGGAGATAGGGGATGGACTCCATTAGCACCATTTTTATGTGTGCTTTATTATATTGAAGTGTTTTTACATGATTATTGATACAGCACTAAAATGTGTATCAAATGGGAAGTATGAAGTGTTTTGATATGAGCATGAGTCTCGTTTGTTTTTGTTGATATTGGAAGTAATGTGAATATGATATACAAATTCACTGTTGTAAGTTGGCCAGGTTCTTGAGCCAATGTTGATAATAATGGAAAGTGAAAATGTGTCTTAGACATTTAGTGTCATGAGACTGTTTAACCGATAAAATTGATTATCTTAGTTAACCATCTATTGAATGCTATAAGCTTTATTCAATGCTTTATATTTGGTTAGTATTTTTCTACTGGGCTGTGGCTCACCCTTTATGGGAACATCTTCCAGGTTCAGGTGATAAGCTACCTCCACGGACTTAGCCTGGAAGGGTTTAATGTTTGGGATTTTGAAGACTTGTCTTTAGTTATATGTTTTATTTTGTTATTTTTGAGATTTTCATGTAAACATTCAAGCTTAGGGCTTAACTTGTAATGAGTTAGTACTCATCCCTTTTGTGTCCAAGTGTTAGCTTGGAAAGATGTAAGCCTTCGGGCATTTTATTTTGATGTTGCAAACGTTGGTTACATGTGATGTCTTCATAGTAATCTGATGAATGAATGAACACAATTGTTTTCCTTTAAAATTAATGGCATGTCTATGATATACATATAATGGGTTTATTTTGAGGGCGTGACAGGCTTTTTACGAAAAGATGTACAAAAAGTAGAGAGAGAAAAAGAGAATCTTTGACTTTTTGATATGGATTGTTGGCTTTTGGCTTTTTTAGTAACTTTTTAACTTTTTGGCTAAACTGGCCTGTTGCCAAACGAGGCTTATTTTAGTTTTTAGCTAATTTAGTAGCGTTAAATTTGTGTGTTTAGAAAGAGAGTTGAAATTTTTTTTGTAGTTAAAAGTAATGTTTGTGAGAGAAAAAGTAAAATATTATAAGGCTTGATGTGATAGTTTGTCTTATTAACTATTTTAAACTTATTTTGTCTTTTTGTGGATTTTAATCTAGCCAAAAAAAAAGCCAATTAGAGATGCATGTTCCTTGCAAATCCAATAAATAACTTTGTGGTTTTTGCTCAGTTTGACTTGAGAAGTGTTGCACAACTTGCTTGTCTCACTGGAAATAAAGAAAGAAGAAAGAAAGAAAGAAAAAAAATAAAAATAAATAAATAAAATAAAAAATTTGGCACCTCAACACTTACCTACCCACAAGCAACAATGAATGAACCTTGATTTACTAGATTTTGTATGGCATAGGTCCACTAATGTGATCTAGATGAGCTCAAAATAAATTTTGAACTGCCTATAAAATTTGTATTAGATATTACAGTAGTATTGTTCAAAAAAGATATTACAGTAGTAAAAAAAAATTGTATTAACTTCAACTACAATCTTGGATTTTATAGCAAATTTAAGTTATAATTGAATCATTAATTCGGTTGCTATTCCTAATACCAGCATGCGCATTGTATATGTTGCTTATTTGCAAATAAAACACTTTAAAAATGTACATATCAATAGATTCAAATTTTCTTACACAACAAAGAACACATTCTTGATGATTTTTGAACATGACGACAGAAAATGAGCACAAGATTTACAATGAAAACGAAAGGTTGGCTTTTTGTCAATATAACCAGGACAAAAACTTTAACATCCAAGCACTGAGAAGCTTCTTTGAAATGTATCATTCATGCACTTTCCTGTCTTCATAATGATTTCCTCTTATTTAGCTTCAATCGTCACTCCACTTTTTTTTGCTTATGAATCTAAGCCACCTTTTTTTTTCATTTTTTTTCTTTTTTTCTCCATAACATGTTACGCAAAAAGAAAAAATTAAAATCCAGAATTTAATCTATAAAGCAAAAACAAAAATTGGATTGTGACAAAAATATGTATGATTGTGTTTTCTTACACACAAGAACGTTTGAAAAAAGATAGAGAACAGAGCTAGTAAACTACGGTGGTGGTCTATGCCAAAAAAAAAAAAAACTACATGTGGTGGTTGATGGTGGAAGCAGCGTGCCGCTGGTGGTGAGGGCCAGTGTTTTGATATAATTTCTCCTATTGGTATCTGTTCCTAACCACATCCACCAATTATATGTAGTGTTGACAAAAAATGCTTAAACTTTTACAAACTACATTTACAATAGATTAAGATTGATAAGCCTCTCTACCCACTCCTTTTAGTGTTGACCAACCATGCTTAAACTTTACAAACTGTGGGGATATATTTTCTGAGTACCAAACACGTGGCAAGAGTGACGCCGACGTGTCAGCCGAGGTGCTACGTGTCCTGGTTGTATGCTGAGTCATCTTGGATAGGCCGAGGTTACCTCCGAAGATATTGGAATCCGAGATAAGCGGATAAGGGACAAGAGTCTAGAATGAAAAGGGAACTCAACCTGGATGAGGATAAGAGTCTAGAAACGAGGAGAAGCTTCAGTTTGTATTAAGATAAGACTCTTAGAGAGTTTATCCTAATCTTCTGGGAGTCCAAAGATTAGCCGTAATCTGAGTCCATAGAAGTTAGGTTCTATTGGGACTAGGTTTATGTTGGCATATAAAAGAGAGGCACTCCCATGGGTCTAAGGTATGCTTTTTAGGCTCAAGCTTGTGAGTTGAATAATGATTATCTTTGAGAGATATACTGACTTGATTGTCGGAGTGCCCCCGGGTGGACGAACCACCGCAAGATTCTTATATTTCTGTTGCAGGTCAGTCAGGTGCCATCTATTTGCCAGTGCTCTCCAGCTGGTTACTAAGCGGGCAGTGTGGTCAGAAAATCACCTCACACAATTTGACGCCGTCTGTGGGAAAGAAAGAAGAATAGATTGGCCAATGAAAGGAAGAAATAAGAATGGCCAACGACGGACAGAAGGATCAGATTGGGGAACAAACGCACCTGCTGGGAGTGGGAGACCTATCAACCTCGACATTAGAAAGACGACTGCAAACATAGAACAATGTGACCAAGAGTCACGAGATGAAAAACGCCGGAGCAGAAAGGTGCGCACCAAAGACAACAGATGAACGGATACTACAAACAAAATGAACCCATCCAGGTATGGCAAGGATAGATACCTGCCGGCAGAACGAAGACGCCTTCCAAGAAGGATGCAAAGACAGAGGCATGAGCGCTCCCAAGGAGATAACATTCAAGTATAGAAGAAACTCATCCTAATGAGCAGATCCCGGATTCCAGATCTTGGATCCCGGATCCTAGAAGACACCAGATCTCGCCTTAAGATGAGTAGGTCCGAGAAGAGAAGAGCTCAAACTTGATGTGAGCAGATCCAAGATTCTAAGGCAGAACAAGGATCTCGCACTTAAGTCCGGAAAGAAAGAGCTCAGTTGAGCAAATCTCAATCCCAGAAAGATAAAAAAAGAAAAAAACGCACAAGGTTGACTGGCAGTTAGCCCAGTTGAAGAACGCTTTTATAAGGTTTCGCAAAGAGTATGTGGAAGCCATCAGGGGGCAGAGAGAAGAGAATATGTTTACCACTTGTTGAAATTTGCAGCAATTTACAAGTTGGTTAAACCGATATGATGTTCTTACTCACTGTTGAAATTTGCTAGTAATTTACAAGTTGGTTAAACCGATTATGATGTTTACCACTTGTTGAAATTTGTAGCAAATTTACAGTCAGGTTAAACCGATAATGATGTTTACCACTTGTTGATTTGCAACAATTTACAAGTTGTTAAACCCGAGATGATGTTTGCCACTTGTTGAAATTTGTAGGCAATTACAAAGTTGTTAAACCGATATGATGTTTACCAGTTGTTGAAATTTGTAAGCAATTATACCAAGTTGTAAACCGATATGATGTAATCACTATTTAAATTCTGTATGTGAATTTACAAGTTGAAGTTAAACCGATGTATATAACACTTGGTTGAAATTCTGAATCTGTGAATTTACAAGTGAAGTTTAAACTAGGTCATATTTTAACACTTGTTGAATTCTGTGTGAATTTACAAGTTGAAAGTTAAACCGATGTGAATATTTAACACTTTTGAATCTATGTGAATTTACAAGTTGAAGTTAAACCGAGTCGTATCGAAGAAGATTGGTTTAAACACCTTGTATGACATTCTGTTGTGAATTTACAAGTTAATAGTTAAACCGAGTCGTATCGAAAGGAAGATGGTTTAACAACTTGTTAAATTTGAGAAAAACTTTACAACTGAAGTTAAAGCCGAGGTTATGATAAAGGATGATGGTTAAACACGTTGTTGAAAAATTCTTAAAGAACATTTAAAGTTAAGTCAAGTTCAAGCAAATATCTGCTAACTTGCCACAGCTAACCAGGATTTTGTCAAAACTTGAAATATGGAAAAGCTGAAGTCTTGATAGAAGACATTGAGAAAGTTGAACAAGTCCTAAGCAACCACTTGTGAAAAATATTTGTTACAAATATTTTCAAGTTTAGACCAGGCCGAGATGTAGTCAAATTATGAATATTCATTTGTTGACAGAGGTATTTACCGAAAAGATTGCATAGTCCAGCGGTGTACTTTGAAACATGCAAATTATTCTAAGTATAGAATCATACAAGAGCAGAAAAAGAAGACTATATTCAAAAAGAAATCAGGAAATGCATTTAAAGACACCGACACACGAAGGCACTTCCGGCCTGAAATATGAAAAATAAATTATTTCCAGACTACAAAATGGCACGTCGGCCGATTAAAAGCATCAAAGACGAACAAAGTACAACGGTAACAAGTCAATGGTAAAAAAGAAGGAAACAAAACTACTCGCATCAATGGCAGATATAGAAGACAATTGGGAAAGACATTCTTAGCAGCCTTCTCGGCCATCGCAGCTCAGCATCAAATCTCCCGAAGAGTTTATCACAGGCTCTTCTCGCGTGAATTGGCACTTCGGAGTTTGAAGCAAGGTTGAAACAAGAATCTAGAAAAAACACAGAAAAACAGAAACCAAG
>NW_021026377.1:193755-206052 GCF_004153795.1 Camellia sinensis
ATGTATTTTTGTTTCTCATTCGTTTTCTGAATTTGGAATCACAAATCGACACAACGATTTTACATGGAAAAATCACAATTGGACACCTCCAACTGTGATTGAAAAACCACGGGCAACAGCCACAAAACAATCCACTAAGAAAATTTAAAGGAATTACACAGGTATACTCTCAATTACCTAGAGAATCCACGCCTAATTGAACGAATCTCTATGTGCCTCTTCCAACCCCGTCTTCACCTCGGAATTGTCTTTACGATGAGCCACTTCAGAATCCACCGAAGCTTCAGGCTCGAATTCTTCAGAATCCACCGAAGAACAACTCTAACTCTCTCTCTCTTGTGTATAACAAACAAAACCTTTGATGTACTCTCTTTAAACCATGAGTTGAATACTCAATAAAACATCAAAGAAAACTAACAAAATATCCCCAGATATAAACCTTAAGAACCAAAAAGAAGATCTGGAGGAATTAAATAGTTTTGGGAGAAAACCAACTATTTATAGAAAATCCAAAAGTAATCCTAGTTTTGGAAGAAATCCAATTACTTATAGAAATCCAAAAGTAATCCTAGTTTTGGAAGAAATCCAATTACTTATAGAAATCCAAAAGTAATCCTAGTTTGGGAGAAAACCAACTATTTATAGAAAATCCAAAAGTAATCCTAGTTTTGGAAGAAATCCAATTACTTATAGAAATCCAAAAGTAATCCTATTTTTGGAAGAAAATCAATTTCTTAAAGAAATCCTTGTCAAACGGGATTGCCAATAATAAAACCTAACAAAAACAAAATACCAAAGTTGGCATTCTCTGCATAGTTAGTTCATATTACAACTTTGGAAATAAAGTCAAAGAATTTAGCTAATTACACATTTCATACACAAAATACAATCCAGGTTTTCAAAAACAAAATCCCAAAACACTAAAAACAAAGTTCACTAGAACAATTACAACAAAAATACTCAAAACAATCATCAAACAAGCCTTTATCCCATGAAAATTGTGAAACTAAAAAGGATTATAGAACTAGCCACCACAGCCTCCCTAATCTCACCTCTAGCCGCCTCTTTCCTCCCCTGATGTTCCCTTCTTTCATGTTGTTTTGGCACTGCCCAATAAAACTCTTCTTGGATGGTTTCAGTAGGCTTCTCCACTGCCACATTCTTGCTCTCCAGTTTCTTCTCCCTGTATGATTTGAAATGATGCTATGCTCTATAAGATGTGGGAATATAACACATGAAAGTGAAATGCAACTGAAATTATCATGTGACCATAACATTATTAGCAGTGTCATTGAAAAAAAAATTTGCATAGAAAAGAAGTATACAAAATGATATGATATGGCAGAGTTGGAGCTATCACTATCAAACACAACACCTATCAGAATAATTGTTAATACACATTATTCTGATGAATGAGTCTATATAAATTTTTTTTCGGAGAAGCACATAATTTGATTAATAATATGATAATATAACACATCACTTTATACCCAAATTTGATACCCATAAAATTGTTGAGTTTCAAATACCATAATATCACCAAATTCAAATCTTGACAGTTCTTCAGCCTTCAATGTAATGTAGACCCTCCGATCAATGGTTGACTCGCATCATCGCACAGTGGTTCTGTCTATACACCAACCTAGCTTCAAGATCCTCTCCACCATTGACAGAATTCTCTTGCTGTCAAAAAGAACTGTTGTGCACCATGGTACACTTTCTTCACTGGAAGCTTTTTTACTGTCCAAGGGCTTCACAGTCCCTCCACAGCTTAATGCTTTGGAATATACCATGGAAATACTAAACCAGCTCAGTAAGAGTAAACCCATTGGACCACAATCACTTCCTTCACTGCCCAATGATTCTACAACTTCTCTTGCTGATAGTGACAAAAGACAGATCAAATATAAGAGTTCAAGGGTTAATGAAATTGTCACTCTCTACAGCAGGTTTTGGAAGATCATCTACAGAATAAAACAGCTGCTACTGACAAACACATTGTAAGCTCTTGGGGTGGGTCTGGTTTTAGGAACTATATACATCAATATCTGTTTTGACAAGAAAGGGATTGAGAAGAGACTAGTCCTCTTTGCCTTCACTCTCACCTTCCTTCTCTCCTCCACAACTGAAACTCTGCCCATTTTCATCAATGAAAGGCCAGTTCTACTGAGAAGTCTAGTTTGTGCCTAGTGACTAGTAAGAAAACGAGAGAAATGATGTGTACCATTTTTCTATAATAATTAGTACTTAAACTCAGCAAAACATGGAACCATTTACCTTGTGTTATGTTATTTTTGTTGAGTCTTTCATTGAGTTTGTCATATCTACTTCTTCCTTTTCTTCTTTTCTTTCTTTGATATGTGAACCTGCATTTGATAAGAACAAATAACATGAATAAAATGTCATATTGAAAATTTCATAATTAACTATTTACTCACTTCCTTGGACGAACGATGGCAATTAAACGAGGAGGTATATGCATGGGATTGTTGTTGTGAAAGCACATGTGTAGGCCTGTTGAGACTCCAATTGCTCTATTCGTGCTTGTTGAGCTTGGATTGTGCTTTGCATCTCCATTTGTACTTTCTGTTGATTAAGCATAGCATCCATCATCTCCTTCATTTGCATCTCCATTTGTGCTTTATATTGGTTAAGTTGCTCTTGGACTTGCGTTTGGATGGTACGAGTTTGTTCTTGTGATTGCCTGTATCCGCCTCCAAAGACATCAGTCGGAGAAGGACCCAATCCATATGTTCGAACATGACCAGGTCGCTCAGGCCCTAGAACCTGTGTGATAATCTCTTCATCTGTAGCATTGGTTTGCGCCCCAAGCTCCTTTATTTGTGTCTGCGATTGTTAATTAGTTAATTAGCCACTAATAAAATTCAACCTACAAGCAAGACATAATAACGACCACTTAACTGCCATGACAACATCTAAAGACTAAAACGGAGCAGCATAGAAATGAAAACCATAAAATCATTGAGGTCCTAAAGCTGTCTCTGGTGTTTTTTTTTCTTTTCTTTTCTTTTTCTTTCTTTAAAGTGTTAAATAAGCTTCTCTCTTTCAAAATTCTCAGTTTGTCAAACAGCAAGCTCAAAGCATTTCTCAAAAGCAACCAAAGTAAAAAAGAAAACTTAGTTGGGGCACTGCTTACAGCCAAGTATATACCTCAAATGAAATATCTTCTCACAGGATTCAATTAATAAGATAAGGACATTAAGCGAAGAAAGACAGAACGTGTGTCATTTAATAATGAAAGGAATTGAAGCATATGTATATGTCTCCATACTCACACATGAAGGGCATCCGTTGAATCATAGGGCATTTTCAGCAAGGTTGATAGTTATCCAACAACAAAACATGTGAAGGATGCTGAAATTTCATATAAAAGGTACTAACTTGATGATTAAAATCAGCAACAATTGAGATTCCCAGAAACCACAATTATAGGAAAACCACAATTATAGGAAAGTGTTTTATACCTTAAACTAAAAGATAGGAACTAGAAAATGCATTAAGTATATGTGAGTCATAACTTAAAAGTAGGGATTGAATGTATATTACCCCACCCCATAAAACTTATAACTCATAAAATATCCTTATATACTCAGCCACAATGCTTGACAAATAAATCAAATAGCCTTTTGAACCACTTTTATTTAAAAGGTTTCCTTGAATCCACTTGCTGAGAAATCAAACTTGAAGATGGTATACTAATCCATATACATTGTTTTTGGTTCTCCTCTCAACTTGACCAACCTACCATAATCCCAAACTATCTTGAAAATCAATTACCACCCCCTCTCATAAGTAATGAAAACAAACAAATCTACAAAATCTTAAATTAGAGAGTTAATTAATTTGAAAAACAAACAAAACTACCAAAGAATTAATTGCTTTGAAAAATGTACCTGAGATGAAGAGCAAGAGAGATCGATCTGGTTCAACTATCTGTGAAAGCAGTATATCAATTATCGCACCTCAAATAGAATATTTTGTAATACAAAAAATAAAATTAATTATGATCTAAAAAGAAGAATATTACTGGACAAGATGTAATAAAACACCAAAAAAATGAAAAATGAAACTCTTTTAAGCCAGTGTAATGGTAAACATAGCAGCTGTAAATAACGAAAGAGGCAATGAAGATTCTAATGAAAATTATAAGCACAAATTTTCTGTGACCATCTAATGATGTTTTATTTCTTCATGAATATGTGACATTCATGAATTTACATACCCCTTTAGCTACCTCTATATCCTTCCCTAACCTGCTTTTGGGCCTCTCCCTTTCCCCAATGCCACCAGAATATTTACTTTTACTTCTCCCAGGGCTATACATTTTGTTTGAATATGTATCTTTATAACCCTTACCATCTTCCACTCCAATCTCAACAACCTCACTTCCTTGAAAGTCTTTTGATGAATCAAAACAAATTCTGTTAAAATCATTCGAAACTCTTTCAAATTTCTCTCTAGTTTCTTTTTTCAATCCTTTATCTGATTTCTCTCTTGTAATAAGATTATCCCTTGGTCTTCGTCCCTTTGGTCTATCACTTGTTGGTAATTCATCTCTCAAACCATACCGAGATAAATCAGACTTTGCCCTCTTGGTCTTTTTGACACGTGATGAAGAGCTTGATTTCCACATCACAGAAATCACAAAATTTTGCAAAGAATCCTATGCTCAAAAGTAATCAAAGAGCCTTGATGGGAAAATTGAATCAGTATTTTTGGTTCAAACTTTTCAGCTACTATGTCTATCTTCGTAGTTATTAACAACTTTTCAGCTAGTTAGTTAGATCATCAAGGAAAATAAAAAATCAGGGACAAAAAATTCTAACTGAATAGTTAATTACAAAAGTTCTGTTCTTTGAATTTTGGTCAAAACTATAACTGAAACGAAACAAATATGAAGCAGACTCAAAATCAGTACCACTTTTTCTACTTTTTTGTACAAAACTTTCAATAAATAAAAATTAAAAAAATTCCAGCACCAAACGATCCAAAAAATATCAAATTTAGAAGCTTAATGTACATATGCACAGATATACTTACATATGTGTGTGTAACATCTTACCATGCTTATATATATATGCCAATAAAACCTTCTTTGTCTTTTCTTTTCTTTTTTTTTTTTAGCTATGTTACTGAACCTCTTTACAATCTTACATAAAATTCACAGAAAATTTAATCCACCACCTCAAAAATAAAAAACTGAATGGAAAGTTCATTATATTCCTCAGTTGCATCATTTTCATTCCCTACAAGGGCTAGATCTGAAATGTTTAAAATTACCTGTAATGCAATGTCATAACTAGTATTTTATGCTTCTTATGTAAATATGATGAGGAATATGTTCTCACAGACGAATACTTACAAACTAGATTCAGGACAAGAATAAAGCAGCTCTTAGAGATGAAAACTTGGATGTGTTGAAACTAGTGTTGGAAGTTCACGTTTTACATTCTAATGAAGATTCTAATGAAAATTATAAGCACAAAAAATATAGACCAAGCACACTTTCCAAACAGATAATCAATTGCAAACATCCAAATACTTTCATACATTGTCATTCTGAGATCATGAGACCATCTATAGTATGAGCTATCTAATCCCAAACTGTCTTGCAAATTAGAGAGTTAATTGATTTGAAAAACAAACAAAGTAATGAAAAACAAACAAAACTACCAGTAGATTTGATCGATCTGGTTCAACGATCTGATCTGATCTAATCTAAAAATGAAAAAATTAGAGAGTTAATCAGCAGATTTGACAATGAGAAAGTAGACCGACAGAGATCGATCTGGTTCAAACTCGAACACCGATTAAGAGAATGAAAATTGTACCTGAGATAAGAGCAACAGAGATCGATCTAGTTCGAGAATGATATCGATTTTGGATCTGCGATTTGATGAAGAACAGATCGAGTTTGAGTTCAAGTTCGATGAAGAGACTGATCAAAGCTCTCCAGCGACAGATCGATGAAGGGCAATAGAGATCGAGAGTTCGACGAATATACAATGAAAAATCTGCAATCGAGCAAGCGAGCGAGAGTGTGTGTGTGTGTGTGTGTGTGTGTGTGTGTGTCTTTGATCTGGTTCGATGAATATCAGTCAAGGGCTTTGGAAGAGAGAGAGAAAGAGAGAGGGAGAGAGACCGAGCTATGGAAGAGACAGAGAGAAAGTGAGAGACAGAAAGTGAGAGACGGAGTATGGACGGTGTCAATGTATACACCCAATACGACGCCGCTCAACTGAGCTCTAAAACAACGTTTTCAAAACGTTGTCTTTCATCCATCTATAATGGCGTGTCCCAAAACGCCATAAAAGAAACGTTGCAGTAGGCCATTTTTCCTGTAGTGAGTGTTTGACTTGAGAAGTGTTGCACAACTGCTTAAAAAAAAAAAATAAAGAAAGAAAGAAGGAAAAAAAAGAAAAGAAGATAAATTATCAATAGGTTCTAATAGTTGGATTTAATTACCATCAAGTCCTATTGAAAACAAGTCTTAATAAAATTGCCGCTAAAAATAATTTTTTATGATTTTTTTGCATATATCGCTAAAAATTGACAATTAGTGACTTTTTTTTGTCACGATTTTTATAAATTGCCGCTAAAACTTAAAATTAGTGACTTTCTTTGTGACGAATTTTTCAAACTGTCGCTGAAAGTTGAAAATTAGTGACTTTTTGTATTAGTGCTTGATGAAAAACGCTATTAATTATTATAGAACTTATTGGACAATAAATCCACCTATTAAAACCTACACGCAAGTCCCTCCAAAATTATTCAATCTCTTAGTCATTGATCCATCCGTGCCGATTAAAAAATAGAATAATCCTTCGTAGCTCGAAATCTCTTTGCCTCGAATGGCTCGACTGTCCAAAAAGATGTCGTTTTGGACATTTTTTTTCCCTCTCTTATATCGCTAAAACAGAGGGAGGAAGAGAGAGAAAAGAGCAAAAGAGAAACAGAAAGAGAAAGAGAGAGAGAAGAGGGAGGGGAAGAGAGAGCACCAATCACTGATAGAGCACCCATCACCGGCGCCTCCATCACCAGTGCCATCACCGACATCCCTTATGTGTATACGCAGATTTGTATATATATCTATGTACCTCTCTCTCTCTTTCTCTCTCTCTCTGTTCTAAGTTATGGATGATGATGATGATGATGATGATGATGATGTGTTGTTGATGATGATGATGATCTTCTCTTCTTTCTTCTTTCTTCTTCTTCTTTGTAGATTGAAACACGTGAGAAAATAGAAAGAAAGGGGGAGGGGGAGTCCAAAACGACATCGTTTTGGATTCGAGCCATGTTGGGCCAATTTTTTTTCGAGCTACGTAGCAGCGCGATAAAAAATATAAACTCCACTATGTAAAAAAGTATATATTATTATTGTTTATTTATTTTACCCTCATAATAAGTTATGCTTTTGAATTTTTAACTTTTTATATTAAATTATAAAATTTTAAATTGGCATCAATCTAAAATATCCATCCATCTCTATTAATTAACCAATACTAACAAAAGAGAGATAATTTTTCTTTTTTAATTATCAAAATAGTAGAACTTTATTAATGTAGAAAAATCATATAACAAAGTAGGGTTGGAAATGAGCCAAGTTTTGCTGAGCTTGAATTTGGTTTGTTTACTTATCAAGTTTTGTGGAGATGTGGTTTGGAAATACTCTTGGATCTTGTAGGATGTTCTTGATTCTCAAATTGCCACCTGAAAAAGGATGAATACTACGGTCGGGGGTGCCAGAATTAGCACTCCGACGGACAAGTTAGTATATGCTCTTAAGTTTACTTCTATCTCACGTTTTTACTTAATCTATTCTCACATACCTTTCTTTGGTTGATGTTGCTCTATTTATATTCGCCTCTAGGCCCTAGGGTCAGGCCCACTCTTAATCATTCGAATGATTACTTATTCCCGTGTGCCGGTATATACTCGGATCATAATAGAGCCGAATTGCCTTTGGCCCGTTCAAATTGGTTTTCCTTAGTATAACCTATATTCGGCTCCCATAATTGCCCCCCAAACATCCGACTAACATCACCTAGACAACATGTTTGGTTCTAGATATGGGAAGTCAAAAATACGGCGCTTGCGCTCCTTCTAATACTGAAGTGTCAGAACATCCGCATTTTGCAAATCATTACGATTTCCCACTACTTCGTACACGTTGTTCATTTAATGCGATTTGAAACCGTGTTGTCTCTTCGAATATTTTTTGAATATACAAGGCTCTTTGGTTACCCCTCAGTAGGGATGGCAATTTGAACCCGGCCCGACGAGAACCCGACCCCCCGTCCCCGATAAGAATGGTTTTTCTCCGAAAAATATCCACTACGGGCTGGGGATGGTATTTAAAAATAAATCCCCAGTGACATTCGGGCCGGGGACGGTGATACATATTTCATCCCCGGCCCGGCCCCGCCCCCCGTCCCGGTCAGCCCCGAATTATATTATATATATATATATATATATATATGTTTAGGGTGTGGTTTGGTTGAACACAGCACTCTTTAAATATTATATATATATATATATATATATATATGTTTACACTCACTCTCTCTTATCTCTTACACACTCTCTCTCTCTCTTGTCTTCTCTCATTTCCTCTTCTCTCCAGTGGCGACAAAGAGTGCGATCTCCTCTCTCTCTCCAGTGGCGACGGTGCATCTCCTCCTCCGCGGCAGTACGCATTCCCTCCTCCGTCGCCGCCTCCTCCTCCTCCTCCGGCTTCGGTCCCCACCACCACGACAGATCTGGACAGATCTGAGTAGATCCCATCTCCTATATCTCTCTCTCTCTCTCCAAAATGCTGAGAGAAGGAAATTCACGCTCGAGCGTCCAAACTGCCGCTCGAGCGGAGAGGCAACAACAAAATCCCGCTTGAGCGTCAAATCGCCGCTCGAGCGAAGTAACCAAAACCTGGGCAAAATTTCTAATTTTTAAAGCACGACCAACTAATTCCCAACTTGCCCAACACAACCCAAAACTCTAAGACAAAGAGTAAGGGATAGAAATGAGGATAAGACAACAACAAATCTACGGAACTGATTCCAGACTATAGTTAAACAACAACAGGAAAACCGGGATCGCTATAACCTCCCCCCCTTAAAGAATTTCGTCCTCGAAATTAAGGGTACGCCAAAACACAAGGCCAACAGATTACAGAGCATTCAACAATCGAGTCCCAAGGAAGGAAATTATTTTCACAACAAACCTCCAACTCACTCTTACCAAGGAAGAGACTAACCAAGGGAACACATTCTAAACGACAACACCTTAGGTACGCAAGCCTCAACAAACCAAACCTCTCCCGAAACAATTCACCAATAACCGACTGGTGCTTCAAGCCAAGTCTCTACTCAACAACACGACCAAAGCAAATCTTTAGAGTAGATAATAAGAAAACATTTTCTTGTTCAAGAGGCATTTCTCAAAGATGTTCAAATTCTCAACGTTAACGTTCCGGAATAAATCTTGCATTTTCCATACGAAAACTCAAAAGCCTTGCAAACATTTTTCACAAATATGGTGTTACCCAAAACGCAGAGTTACCCCCGGTTTATTTGCCAAAAAGATTAATCTAGAATTCTTTAAAACCCTTGAATTAAATCAACTTTTCAACAACGCATTTAGATGGCCCCAAACACTAGGAAATTTTTTTTTTTTTTTTTCATTTCTTTCCAAGATAACACTATCAACAACCATCACTCACATAGTGATGCCACAACCAACACGGAACACAACATTTCTATAATGATAGTTAATAGAAATAACAACAGTACTATCAACACATAAGGTATAAGAAATTCATGGTTTTGCAATTTTATCCCGCCTCCCTTGACTTAACCACTTTACAATCATAAACACAGCTTAGAAATACACAAATGATACACATTATAGTGCGGTATCAATATCAAACCAAACATCATACATACATAATGTATAAAAGCCAATCATTCACAATGATCAATCAATACATATATTAGATGTATTATTTCAACCGTCAGATTCAACGACAAATGTTTGATTAGTTTTAGTTTTCCCAAATCAACATACGAAGTCTACAACGAACGAGGCTAAACTCAAGGTGACCAATGCCAACCCAAAACCCGATACCGGCAAGCTGACTAATCAACTCAATAAACTCTGTACTCAGTAATCCACACGCTGATGTGCCACTCTAGCCACTGACCCCAACCACGAAATTCTCTACACAAACCACAAATTTTTGGAATCTCACCGGATCTCTTAAAATTGAACCGCATCAACACCGCGTCTAAGGGAATCACCATCCCCCACCATGGCTATCTAGCAAGCCTGCTCACTTCCTTGACCAAAGATCGACATGGTCACCCTCAATCACAACAACCCAAACACGAAGGACCACTTTGACCAACGCTATACTCATTACGTTAGAACACGAACTGCTCTTCCTTCAAAGAATGCTGCCAGCATCCACTCACAACCCAAACCCAACGATTGATAACCAATCACAACACGAACGCTACCCCTATACAACCAATGGGGTCACCACGGACTCACTGACTAGCAAGACCCAAAACACGAACCAACATACAGGTACCATTCCCACTAACTCGAGATACAAATCTCACATTCCCTCGAACATTCTCACATAATCTTGCCAACACCACGCAACTCTCGCAACCATCACATCTAACCATCACATCAAATCTCCACATCTTATTTGCTACCCATCCCGAGAGTACCCTCCAGAGGCCCGACCTCCGTGCTAAACCACTAGTCAAAATTACCGTTAGGAAACCACCATGAACCAACCCCGACACTATCGCATGTCGCCGACTAGGCTTTCAAAGACTCACCATCCTAACTATCCAACAGAGTAAAGGTCCTCACCCTCCTCACTATTAACCCACATCTCTATCCGCAAACACCATACCACCATGACTCCATCCACGGATCACACCCTAACTACGGACTGTACACCCAATCAACCCTTACGATAGCATCTCCCGACCTAACTAGTGTTAAGGTACAAACCTATCACATTCGATCATAATAAGGAAGTCCAAAAACTTAGGAAACGTCCATAAGCTACTACTTGAGATATAGCACCAGCTGCTCACAACACACCACTCCCGATGCTAACAGCCACGCCTCTATATAGGGACTAACACCCCCCTATCGAAACGACCAATCACTACACATGCCAATTCGGCAATGTTACCTACCACGAAGGTACAAATCTAATCTTAACAAGATTATGCGCTATGCCCATTGCAAAATATCATGACAAACATATACTATACCTAGTATTAATCTCATACTTCATATCCTCTCGAGGAGTTTCCACGACAGTGGACTAACATCGCTTTCACACACATAAGAATCATTATTACCAACGATTTTATGGTCTCACAACAACTTATCACATTAATAAAACTTTAGAGCTACTACATGTTCCAATCCACCCAATCCAAAGAAATTAATAAACCAAGCACATATATATAGATAAACAAACAGTTTAGATGTTTCAACATTCCCAAAACACATTGGTTACAGAATAGAACCCAATGGCCACCAAACGATAATTCACTGGTTACAAAACGGATTAGTCAAAACAAACCCAACCCCTCGGTATTACTACCACCGTCGTCCCTTGCTGGACCGCCAAAAGTTGGTCATTCTCTGACCCAAGATTTTCTATGAGCTTACAAGCCACGAACAAGGACTACTGATGTGCCCTAGCTGGCCACACTTGCAAAAACTGCGAGTTTCCCCCAACTGGGGCTTGGGAACTCGACTCTACTGAGGCCCTCGCAATCTGGCCTGCTAGTCCCCCAAAACGATACTGTTCCTGCTCAGTCGAATGAAACTGAGCCTGGCTAGGTTGCAAAACCCCTAAAGAAGCCCCTGGCTGAGTACAGAAACGCCAAATATGACCCGGCTGATTACACATCCAACAAGTAGGCGGTGCCTGAGCACGAGACTGGTTCAGAATCTGGGCTGATGAAGACCCCAACAACTGCCTCCCCACTGAGCATTTGATCGCACTCCACACAAACTTAACCCCTTTTCTTGTCAGTCTAGTCAATGGTGAGGCTAGCCTAAAGAAATCCTTCACAAATCAACGATAGTACTTGGCCAATCCCAAGAAACTACGGATCTCGAAAGCATTCTTAGATTGTTCCCAATCTTGCACTACCTCTATCTTGGAAGAATCTACTGTCACCCCTTCCCTAGATACCACATGGCCTAAGAACTTAACCTCTTTCGATAGGAATTCAC
>NW_021026377.1:207607-225226 GCF_004153795.1 Camellia sinensis
AAGCAAAAATCTCATTGAACCCTACCAATGACAATTACATTCGGACTACACTGAAATTGAAACATTAAAGGGTGTCTTTCTATTTTTGTAACTATTGAAATGGGTTAAAAATATGATGGATTTTGATTTTGTTGCATTATAGGGCTGTTTGCACCCTGTTTTATTTTGTTGCATAATCCAACAGCCCATTTTATTTTGCACCCTATTTTTGGTGATAATAATTCCTATAATCTATTGAATGCTGCTGTTGAGGATGAGCTATAATAGAAAAAACAAAAACGTTAAACATTTTAAAATTTTTATCAAATGTCTCAAAATACAAAATGAAATTTTGTATTGGGTTTTTTTGTTTAATAATCAATTGGGTTTCAACACCCACTTCTCTCTCTCTATCAAATGGGGGTTACGGAAAAAATGGCTTCTTCGGAAAAGTAAGAGAGATGAAGGAAATCAAAAAGTGATCAAAAAGGTGGTTTCACGAACTGATATAAAAGCAGGTCCGCTCGAGCGTACAACACCCCGCTCGAGCGTCAGACACAGGTTCACGCTCGAGCGTCCAAATATCCGCTCGAGCGCCGGATGCACTCTCCCAGAATTTTCTGCAGACGACCAAAATGCTGAGAGAAGGAAATTCACGCTCGAGCGTCCAAACTGCCGCTCGAGCGGAAAGGCAGCAACAAAAGCTCGCTCGAGCGTAAAACCGCCGCTCGAGCGGATAGACCAAAACCTGGGCAAAATTTCAAAGCTTTAAAACACAACCAACTAATTCCCAACTTGCCCAACACAACCCAAAACTCTAAGACAAAGAGTAAGGGATAGAAATGAGGATAAGACAACAACAAATCTACGGAACTGATTCCAGACTATAGTTAAACAACAACAGGAAAATCGGGATCGCTATAAAGATATTACAGTAGTAAAGAAAATTGTATTAACTTCAACTACAATCTTAGATTTTATAACAAATGTAAGTTATGATTGAATCATTAGTTTGATTGCTATTCCTAATACCAGTATGTGCATGTATATGTTGCTTATTTGCAAATGATCTTCAAAAAGCACAATCAAAGATTACACAACAAATAACACATTCTTGATCATATCATTATCATTAATCCAAAATCAAATATGTTGTTCATATCAATATACAATAAGACAATACTAACAATACACTGATTTTCTGAACAGATTAACAGAAAATGAGCACAAGATTTACAAATGAAAACAAAAGGTTGGCCTTTTTCAATATAACCAGGACAAACGACTTTAACATCCAAGGCACTGAGAAGCTTCTTTGAAATGGTGTGTGACATTTGCAGCCATTTCCTGTCTTCATAATAATTTCCTCTCATTTAGCTTCAATCGTCACTCCACTCTTTTGTTTGCTTATGAATCTAAGCCACCTTGTTTTTCATTTTTTTTTTCTTTCGTTCTACATAACATGTTACCCCCCAAAAAAATTCAGAACTCATCCTTGAAAAGAAAAAAAATTAAAATCCAAAATTTAATCTATAAAGCAGTTCAAAATGTTCCCAATAGGCAGTCCTTCAATTTCTCAATTCCTAACTCCTCTGCTTCTGCATGTAGGTAGATTGATCACAAGTTTCAAATCTTTGATTATATAACTGCTGAGGCTTTTCTTCATTGAATAAATCTTTTTAGGACATATGTCTGTTGTTAGGATTGTCTGAAAGTTCCTTTCCTGTATTAGGACATAGGTGTTGTCTAGAAGTAAAAGTATGAAATTAGTGTGGTTCATTATCTCTGTGCTCTTTTTAGTTGAGTTGCAGCTGCAAAGGTTCACTGTTGATTAATGAAATAAATCCCATATGTAATGTGGCTATTAGCCATTGGACATCTAGCTCATTAGAAGAGGAAGTTGAAAGATAATGAACCACAAACGTGCCTAAAATCACTCCCAACGAAATCGAATTTTGAACTATCCAATGTCTCCATGTGATGTTATCTTTAGAATACCAGCCAAGTTTTAAATAGAGGCAACAACTTGAAGCAAAGCCTCAAGATACCTACCTAGATTACACAGATTAATCTAGAATGGATATCCTTTCTGTTATAGTCTCTCAGATTTTTGATGTGGAGGATCCACATATAGTGGCAACCCAGTAATTTGTTTTGGAAATTTATTTTGTGTCTTATGTTAATTCTCCTGGTGAGGTATATACAGCTTTGGTGTCATTCTGTGGGAGGTTGCTACTTTGGCACATAAGTCTATGACTAATTTACTTTATATCTTGATATTTGCAAAGGCAACTCTCAATATTTGGATTCTAATAATCTCCATAAAATCTATATGCTATGACTAATTTCTTCCCTTGATCCGAACTTGCCCATAGCTGGTCATCACCACAACAAATCAACGTATTAGAGAGAAAAAAATTAGGAACAAATTATCTTAGTTGCCAAAAGTGTCATTATTGTATTTTTAACGACAAAATTGAAAATTTCGTAATGAATTACTATGCTTTTGGAACTAAAATTTTGGTCACAAAAATAAACTTTTTGGTATGAATTTGTTTTAGTCCTGAATATACTTTTATAAGTGATATTTTCAATTTTTTATCACTAATTTTTTTTCTTAAATACTTTTCAACACAGTATTTAAAAAAAATAAATTATTATCATATATACCTTTATAGTTTGACCAGCAAGGTTCACCATTTCCACGAGAGATCTCAATGAATACTATTACTACTCCTTGATTTTAAATTAACGCATCAATTGCTATCAAGTGTGAAAAAGGAGACAGTTTGTTTGACTTGGCGTGCAATCAAATACTAAATGAAAAAAGTTGACAATTGCAGATGTATTTCTTGAAACAAAATGGTAAAACTATTAATTAAATTTTTAATAAGCCGTTAGGTGAGGTTAGGTGAGGTGACTAATAAATTATTGGAACAGAACACTCGAATCACAAAGCTCAAATCTAAGAAGGTTGCTACCTTTTAATATTGTGTGTTTGGTTCATAGATTTGGAGAGAGATTTGGAAAATGAAAGGAAAAAAGGGTGTGAAAATACAGGTATATTTTATTTACATTTTACCTACTTTTTTCCTTTTCTTTTCCAAATCATTTCCTAAATTCATGAACCAACACAGCCTAATGCTGTGTTTGGTTGGGGGATTTGAGGAGGGATTTGGAAATGGAAATGGAAATGGAAATGGTAGGTGAAATGTGAATAAAATATACCTAAATTTCATATAGTTTCACATATCTTTTTTCATTCCTTTTCCAAATCCTTCTCCAAATCCCCCAACCAAACACAGCATAAATGTTTAATTTTTTAGAAATTTGATTATTATAGAGGCACTAATTAGTGAGCCTATACTTCATCATACTCTCACATTTCTACCTAATCCATAGAAGAACTAGAAAATGATTTTTCAAAAAAATAAAAATAAAAATAAAAAAAAGGACTAGAAACCAAGAAGTCCATGGAAAATGAAAATTCAACATGGATATCTGTATTGCTTTCAGAACAAACACCATGGATGTATTTGGGATCTTTATCTCTCTATTCGTACAAGCTATGTTTGATAAATTGTCTTCTTTTTTTAGCAACTTAGTGAGCACAGCGGACGTTGGCACGAGCATCCAGAATTTGAAGAAGGCATTAGAGGATTTAGAGACTTTGTTGGCTGATGCAGAGAACAAACAGATATACCACAAGGATATCAAAAAGTGGCTTGAAGAGGTTTACCATTTGGCTTACGATGCAGACGACATATTGGATGATTTTGCCACTAACAATCTCGAAAAGAAGCTAATGGTAGAGGAGACGACGATCGAAAGAAGACCAGCTAAGTTCCCACGCCTCTCTAATATTGTTCCATTCAATTTAAAAAATGGGTCAAATCTAATTGATATCACCAGTCAATTACACAAAGTTGCTACGAAAGGAAAAGAACTTGGTTTAGATAAAAGATTTGTTGGAAAGATGCCTACAGATTTATGGCAGAGATCACAAACTACATGTTTGAAGGAGCCTCACATTCATGGTAGAGATGAAGACATCAAACAAATTATCGGATTGCTACTTGGGGATGCACCTACTGCAAAAAAGTTCGATGTAATTCCTATTGTAGGAATGGGTGGGATCGGCAAGACTACACTAGCTCAGCACATTTATGATCACAACAAAGTAGAAAAGCATTTCAATATGAAAGCATGGGTTTGTGTTTCTGTTGACTTCGACATTCTGGGAACAACAAAGGCAATTTTGGAGTCATTCACTCACTGTACATGTGATTTGGGCAAGTTAAATGAGGTTCAAGTCCAACTAAGAGACACACTGGCAGAAAAAAAGTTTTTGCTTGTCCTAGATGATGTGTGGCACTATGGACATGATGGGTGGAATTCGCTACGATTGCCATTTGGAGCCGGAGCACCTGGAAGTAAAATCATTGTGACAACGCGAGAAGGAGGTGTTGTAAAACAGATGGGTATGGATGAATATCTCAATTTGAAAAACTTATGATATGATGATTGTTGGTTAATCTTTGCCCAACGTGCATTTGACAATAGAAATATCATGGAATGCCCAGAATTGGTATCAATTGGTAAGAAAATTGTTGAGAACAGGTGCAGAGGCTTACCCTTGGCAACTTATTATGCTGTAAACAAGAAGAACATGAATGGAAAGAGATACTAAACAGCAATATAGGGAATGAGGAAAGTGGCATTCTCACAGCATTAAAATTGAGCTACCTTCATCTCCCGGTCCATTTGAAGAGGTGCTTTTCCTATTGTGCAATTATCCCAAAGGACTACGAATTCACGAATGAGGAATTAGTCTTGCTATGGATGGCTAAAGGTTTAATTGAGCAACCAAAAGGTGGAGACCAAATGGAAGATTTAGGCCGCAAGTATTTTCACGAATTGGTGTCAAGATCATTTTTTCAACTGTCAAGTGGTAACAAATCGCAATTCATAATGCATGACCTCATCAATGATTTGGCTTAAGATGTTGCAGGGGACAAATCTTTTAGGTTGGAAAATAATTTAAAGGGTGGAGGCAGAACAAGATTTCGGACAAAGCACGCCATGCATCTTATGTTACTAGCCATTATGATGGAATCAAAAAATTTAAAGCTTTCGATGATGCCAAATGCTTACGAACATTCTTAGAATTTTTGCCACAACAACAATTTCACTGTGTAACAAGGTACTTGATACATGATTTGTTGCCAAAGTTAAAATGCTTACGCGAGTTGCGTTTGTGTGGCATTGGTATAATTGAACTACCAGATTCCGTTGGAGATCTAAAGCATTTGCGGTATCTTGATGTATCTGGTTCTAGGATTACAAGGTTACTTAACACAGTGGTAACTCTCTACAATTTACAAGTCTTGTTTTTGAAATTTTGTCATCAACTTAAGAAGTTGCCTCTAAACATGGGGAGGCTGGTGAATTGGCGCCATTTTAACATGACTGGCGTCATTTTAACATGACTAGCATGCATATTCCATCATCAGAAGAGATGTCGCTACATATAGGTAAATTAATTAATCTCCAAACATTGTCAAATTTTATGGTGGGTAAAGATTGTGGTCGTAAAATAGGAGAGTTGAAAAACCTATCACACATTCGAGGGGCAATACACATATCAAGACTAGAGAATGCCAGTGGTGTTAAGGATGCAAGAGATGCCAATTTAATGTTTAAGGAGGAGTTAAAAGAGTTATCACTAGAATGGGATGAATCTCATAGTTCACAGAATGACATAGTTGAAAGGGATGTGCTTGACGTGATGAGACCTTTCAAATTGTTGGAACGACTCACCATTAGTGGGTATGGCAATTGTCACGCCCTCAAAAATAAACCCATTATATATATCATTGATATGCATTAATTAAGGAAAACACTTTAATAATTCATTATAATATCCATCAGAGTCTTACTAAACAAAAGCATTACATGTAACATCAAAGTAAATGCCCTACCGGCTTACATCTTTCCAAGCCAACACTTGGACACAAAGTATGAGTTCTAACTCAAATATAAATAAAGCCCTAGGCTTGAGTGTTTACATGTACTAACAACAAAAAAAACAAATAACTAAAAACAGTCTTCAAAATCCAAGTCCTTCCAAGCTAAGTCCTTGGAGGTAGCTTATCACCTGAACCTGAAAATGATGTTCCCATAAAGGGTGAGCCACAGCCCAGCAGAAATATACTAAACCACAAATAAGTAATGAATAAAGCAATAGCATTCAACAAATGGTTAACCAAGATAATCAATATACTTCATTTTACTGGTCTCATGACCACTATTGTCTAACACAGCGTTCTTACTTCCAATTTTATCACAACATGGCTCAGAACCTGGTCCAAACTTACAACAGTGGATATACATTATATCATATTTCACGTCCTTTCGAATATCAACAACAAATGAGACTCAAAGCTCAAATCAACACTCATACTTCCAGAATTGATACACATTTTTAGTGCTGTATCAATAAAACACTTACTATATAATAAAGCACACATAAAGTGATGGCTAATGGAGTCCTCCCATCTCCTCCCAAACAAGATCCGGTTTAGAGTTCCTACTCCCCTATCTTCCCCTAAACCGTGGAGTTACATCCCCTATATCCTGCTCCACCACAAAAACAATGTATCAACACATAAATATACCAACACACAATCACATACACATTATAAAGTCTGTATTAATTCAGCAGGTCAAATTGATGACTTAATCAATGATTAGTTTCAGTATTTCCCTAATCCACATGCAGTGTCTACCAACAAGCACGCTATCTATCCACCGATAGCCCCAAAACAATATTTCTGACTTGGAACATAAATATACCAACATAATAGACGAATTGATTTTAAATAACCAAACTACCCATTTAATCACATGAATTCCCCAATTCACATATGTTAACCATATTTCTTCCAAGTTCATGGATTAATTATACAAATTAATTTATTATACAACTAGAGGTTTTCCCAAACTCACCAAAGTATCCACCAAATATCAAAATGCCAAAACTTAGAACAAACTATAAATGGCAGTTAGGAAATCCCTACCTCCGAAGAAATGCCCCAAAAGAGAAGACGGAGATGAAGACCCAACTCCAAAGTGCTCCAAACTACCAACTCAATTCAGATTAAATGGAAGCCTCGACCCACTTCTATCTTTCTTAATAAAGGATCTAAGTAGAAACTTACTCATAAGTAGATAATCCTTAAAAGAGAAGGGTGTGTAGAGGAGAGAGAACTCGTAAACCTAGGGTTTTTTGGAATATGAAAGTGCAAGAAACAACAGATCTTGAAACACGCTGCTGCCTATTTAAACCTTGACAGGCTTGCTCGAGCGAAGATGTGGTCGCTCGAGCGACAGACACAGAAAAACTACGCTTTTTTTGAGCCCAAGAAAGCCTTGCTCGAGCCAACAAACCCAAAAAGCTCGCTCGAGCGGAAGAAATCTAGCTCGAGCGAAGGACTCAAACCCCGGTCTGTAACCGACACACGCTCGAGCGAAGGAACTCTCGCTCGAGCGAAGAATGAACTAACTCGCTCGAGCGAAGAAAAGCTCGCTCGAGCCAAGAATGCAAAGCTACTGGTCCAAGCCAGACGCAAACTCTCGCTCGAGCAACCAAACCTCGGCTCGAGCGAAGAACTAAAACAACATCTCGCTCGAGCGACAAACTCCTCGCTCGAGCGAAGATCCAAAATTCTGGACAGCAACACTTGGTTTCTAAACCCTACCAACCTGAAACAAACCTGCCCAAACACATCCTATAATTCCAAATGAGAAAATAAGGGACAACAACAACAACAATTATATAATGACAGAATCTACGGAACCTAAGTCCAGATACAATAATCAAACGGGAAAAGACCGGGGTCGCTATAGCAATACAAAATTTCCAAACTGGGTTGGAGATGTTTCGTTCTCCAAAATGGTGTTCAAGCGATTAAAAGGTAGCAAATGTTGCACATCTTTGCCACCGCTTGGACAACTACCATTGCTTAAAAACCTTTACATTGAAGGAATGACTGCAATGAAGCGCCTAGGTTGTGAATTCTATAGGCAGCAGTGTGGTGCCAAACCTTTCCTCTCTTTAGAGAGACTGAGCTTTGAGGTTATGCCAGAATGGGAGCATTGGTCTGCTTTTGAAACAGAGGGAGTTCAGCCGTTCGGTCATCTCAGTGAGCTTTCCATCATAAATTGTCCCAAACTTGTTGGAAGATTACCAAATGATCTCCCTTGTCTCAATTCTCTCAAAATTGATGGTTGTCCACAGTTGTTGATTGATGTTTTGAGCCTTGTTCAGCCATCACTTGCGTCCTTGCCGATGAATAATGTTATGCTCCCAAGCTTTCCAGCACTCTTGGTTCCCTCACCTTGGATATTAGACATGTTACAGTTCTCGACTCCTTTTGTGATCCAAGCACAACTGATGAAGAATTACTGGCTAATGAAATGTCTAAGCATTTGACTTCAATAACTGCTCTGAGCATTTCTAATGTTGAAAAACTGGCGTCCCTACCGACAAGGTTTACTTGATCTGCGATTGTCCTAAGCTTGCGACCTTTCCAGAACAAGGCTTCCCTCCGTCGCTTTTGGCACTGAGGTTCTATGGATGTAGTCGAATACTGAAACAGAAGTGTGAAAAGGGCAAAGGCCAATATTGGCCCATCATCAAATACATTCCTGTAGTAGATTTAGATTAACCAGCCAACTGCAATGTACAAACAAACAAATAAACAAACACAAAATCTGTCTTACCGTTTTATTTATTTATTTATTTTCTCATTACCAATATCATCTCAGATTTTTATCACAACTGAGAGTTTACTATCTACTTCTTTTGAATAGTAAGAGAGTTCCAGTTTGTTGTGAATGTTGAAATTACCAATACATTACTGATTAAACACACTACTTTGTTTTTCAATTCATTCTTTGTCTTTTTCTTTCAAATATATTTCATTTTCTCTTAATTTTTCCTTAATAATGAATGGATAATTTTCATTCTCATTTTTTATTTTATCTTGTATTATTCATAGGTGCCCATGGAAAAATAGCCCCATTATTTGCCACTAGCAATCTTTACACATTTCTGCAAGGTAAGATTAACTACTTCACCTTATGACCCGAGCCTTTTTATGGAAATTATTTTTCTAGAAAATGTTTTCTCTAAAAGATGATCAACTATGTTTGATTGCAAGTTGAAACTAATGTACTAGTGGTTGTATTAGTGATGGTGTTGGTTTTACTTCTACACCATGTTTAATTATATCTTGAGGTTGCATTTTTGTTACGACTTTAAGAGAATCTTTATTTTGCTGTTGTGCATTTAACTTGCATTATTACACCTCATTCAAAAAGATATGCATGTACGAGCTTTGAACTTTGTAAATCTGGTTTTTTGAAGTCTATTGAGAAGTATAGCATCACTTTTTGATACTCTTCACGATGGTAACTCGCTCAAATATAATTCTTCTATTGTTACCGCCATTGTAATTTTGAGTTGTTTCAGGTTCTAGTTTTTGTAAATTTGAAATTTACTGATGATGAGCTTATGCATAAATTTTGAGTTTTAGATATTAGGGTCTTGCTCTGAATGAATAGTTGGAAGATAATATATATATATATATATTTTTCAGGGGCTTCATTCAGAATCTGAGCTAGACGATGCCTCTTGATCTTTCATTTTTCCTGTCCTGCTGCTTCGATTCCAGGTAATTGGTAGGCAAAATTTCCGTTGTCTTGATCCAGTTTCATTTCAATAAAATTAGAATTATGTATTCCACTTTTGAAATTTTTTGAACTTAGGTGGGACAAAAAATTGTGTGTGTCCCACTTATGCAGAACAAATAGCAGTGCCAGAGACAACATAATGTATCATATCCATGGTAGCATGGAATATATTTTGGGAAAATTAACCTATTACATCAACCAAAAAAATGTTGACATATGACGCATTAGCTAGCTGCTTAATGTTTCCAATGGCTACAAAATAAATGGTTCGGTAATTTGTATTGGTTCGAGTTATTTGTTCTTTTTTGAAATGCCAAGACGAGAGCTAATGAGTGGTTCCATTTCACTTGGAATGCTGATATTGTTTTTTATCTGCTTCATGAGTACATTCGCCTACTCCACCAAATACAGATACACCTCCATGATCTTTGACAATGTTGTTAACCCTAAAGAGGACAACTTCCTCAGTCTGTTACAAACCTACAGTTGCAGCTTGTAAAACTGCTTTTCAATATTTCTTCAATGTTTTGTTGAAAATTTAAATAGAAAAATGTACTGACTATTGTATTTGACTCTTTGCTGCTGTGGAAACAAACTTTAGGATGTATGCATACTCATCGTCTAAACTGCATTGCGAGTTTTTGCTCCTCTTCTCAAGGTATGCCAGAAATTTGCTTGATGAGTACTTTGGGTGCTCTGTTCTAAAATAATGTTGTATCCAGTAATGTTGAAAACTCTCATAGGTGATAAAAAAAATAAAATAAAAAATAAAAAAAATAAAAAAAATGATAAAAGGAGTAAGAGATATGTCAAGATAATTGAGAAGAAGTCCTTTCCATAATTGAAAAAACCTCCCTCCAACACACTTCTTAGGCAAGACTTTTGATCATTTAAATTTCCAAACCTTGCAAAAAAGCACTTTGTGTTTTTAGGCCTTACTCCTTGCATGCTATTCTACATTTGATAGTTAGGAAGCCACCTCGTCTAGCCAAAATCCATGTGGGCAATCCATAGTTGCTTTGCCACTCCAAAAATGACAATATGGAAGAATAATTGAAAAGCCTAGCCCATACTTCTTAAAACTCAGGTGTCAAGGAGAGGGAAATTGGAGCCTTATAACCAGCGTAGATGGGGCAACTTCAGGCGATGTGGGACACATTCCAACACCTCCCTAGACCACAACATACAGTAACTGGACAAACGGCATACCAGTTACAGGCCCAGCCAAGCTCTGATACCAAATTGAATAGTCCAACCCACACTTTTCCTTAAAACCCAGGTATCAAGGAGAGGGAAGCTGGAGCCCTATAACCAGCATAGATGAGGCAACTTCAAGCGATGTGAGACACATTCTAACAAGAATCAGCCATTTCATCTTTTACTTGATAGAGTAGCTAAGACTTTGCAATAATAGTTAATAAAATGATGAAGTTTTGGGGATAAGGCGGGATATTTGGCTTCGCTTTGGGCTTTTGTGTCTAGACCTTTCAAAATAAATAAATAAGTAAAATGAAGTTTGGTCCTTTTTCCTTTTAGTGAGCTTGAGTTTGGTTGCTAATTTCAATTTATTTGTTATTAAGCAAATTCGCTTGCCTTCTCATCTCCACTACAATTGTGTTCATGTACATAACTTTGAACCTCTTGTCAACTTATGGTTTTGTTTCCTTATCTTGCTAGTAGGTTTTGAGGATGCTTGAGACTCTGCACAAGAATATGGAGGTTTGTTATAGGAAGACTCAAAAAAAAAATGGTAGTGTAGGTAGAAATACCCACGCACATCTAAGAATTCCCTTGTCGTCAAAGGCAATAGATTCTGTGTGCAATCTGCAAGAAACTAATTGAAGGGATTTGAATGTCTGTTTTGTGATGATTTGGAAAGTTAGATGGATTCCATGCTGATGTTAAAGTTTGCTCTCTTGTTGACGAAAGCACTGGTGTCTAGAATGGAATGAAGCTCTCATCGGATAGGGCTTTTTGGATTTTGAAGCTGAATTGATATGTAAAATCCCTTTTTCCCCAAGCCTTGCTGATGACATATTGGTTTCGTACTTTACTAAAAATGGCCTTCTTTTTTCTGTTAATCGGCATATCATTGGGAGATGGATTTGCAAAGAACAGAAACATGGGTCAGCTCTTCAGATGGTGAGCAGCAGCTCGTAGACCACCTAAAAAGGAATGAGTTTTGAAAGGGCATTTGGGAAGAAGATTTGGCTGCTGAAAGTTCTGAATAAAGTGAAAATCTTTGGATGGAAAATCTGTTCGATTATCCTTCCTATTCAGTGAAACTTGAGAGGTGCAAAGTAATTCAACTTGATGACTGCTAACTTGTACATTAGCAGAAAATTAGTGCTGTATTTGGTGGTTTGAGTCAGCTTACAATGTGATTGACTTTATTAAGTCTCTTGACACATCTTCACTTGTAGCTCTGCTTAGATGGCTGATTTATTATAATTTGACTTTCTTCTAGTCTGAGCCACAGGGGCCTAATTTAGTGTTCACATGTATTCACTTCCCAAGAGCATTCTTGAGGAGAGTATGTTTTGTTAATTGCTTATATAAATGATGTAGAAGCACAATTACTTGAACAAAGTTTTGATCCTGTATTCAATTTAGTTGATGTTTTAAGGCAACATGCTAGCTTGGCACTTGGAACATAAAAAATAAAAAAACCCTATTGAAGCAAGTATAAAATTTCTAAAGGAAAAAATAAAATTGTCAAGTACAAAATTAAAAATTAAAAATTAAAAAATCCTATTGGGTCAAGTATAAAATTGTCTAAAGGAAAAAGATGAAATACATATATGTGGACATACATAATATATCTATACCATTTATATATATCTATATTCCAAGCCTTAATCTCATATACCTCTTTAATTTCTTCCCATTATTGTTATAATGGCTGATAATATTATTCCTCATTCTATGGCTATCAACTTTAATCTTATTCTAGCATTATAGCTGTGGAATGATTCTTTGCTACATACGGATTAATATAATGTTGAAGGGCCTCTTGTTTCTTTATGGTAAAACACGAGACAAAAGCCTCTTCTTTACTGTTGGATTTCTTATCTCAGGCCTTATCTAGGCACTTTTTGTTTTACCAAAGAATGATATGCATCTTGTCAAGAGGCTTGGAGTGGGTCTCATTGCCCTCTACTTGATTTTTCTCTGTTAGGCTAATCAGTGCCACACAAATCATATCATTGGCCTGTCTAAGTTGACATTTGATGTAGTGAATATTCAGGAAGAGCAGGTTAACTACGAAGTTGGTAATGAAGGCGGAGACACTCATGAAGGGATTTGAATACTTGAAAAACGTACCTTTTTCCATTAGAGGACTCAAAATACCAGAAATGAAAAGAAGATAATGAGGAAGTACAGATGTGAGAAAATGTACAAAGTTGTTTTTTGACTATTCAAATTGGTGCCTTTCACTTCTGTTTTTATCTGTACTTTTATTCACATACTTGTGAACTTTACTGTTGCCAAACCCAATGTTAACTTCTTCCACTTCAAATTGTGAAGTATCAATTGGCACCCACGATCTCAGGAAAGCTTAAGTTATTGTGAACCTTCATATGCAGTATAGAAGGAGTACACATAAAGTTCTTTTCGTCCTAATTCAAGTGCCTAGAGCAGTTATTTATCGATTTGTGCCCCTCCATGTTTTCCATTGGTAGCATCCCACATGTGGGTTTTTTCCCCTCGTTTTTTTTTATATAGCATCCAAGTGTAATTTGAAGTTTAGGTGATGAAAATGCTACATGCTCCTTATTTTCAGTTTACCAAATTTAATGGCCACAATTATGATGTTTAAGCTTTGACATAAAAATTTTAATGTTCAGATGTTTGCACTACTTTTGTTGAGCACGCTGTACCAGCTCTGTTACGCTTTGTTTTAAGGCCATTCAGTTCACTAATAATTCGCAGCCAAAGAACATTGGGCGGAGATATGTCTCAGGTTTGCCAGTTCTTCTGAACTTGTGTTCTTGTTATTTCGTTTTTGCCTGGCTTTGGAAATCATCTCAATTTCTTCACTATGCTGTGATTTGTGGGCAGTCGTAACAATATAATTTACCTGCGCAAACACAACAAAGCATCTCCCTGGAAGTGGAAACATGGAGAAGGCTATAGTTAGTCTGTTCATAACATATATGCATATGTTTCCTTTTTCAAAGTTTAAATGTGTTTGCCAAGAACTGTATAGTAATGCAATGATATATAAATTAGTTGTATATAGCACTTCTTGACAAGTATGGAACACAACCATGTCCTTCTGCACCTTTTCAAGGAAAGAAGTTACAGTTTTTTCAAATGTCCAATATGTTGAGTGATAAGGTCTACTCATCATAGCTCTTTTAGTTACGACGTTGGAGCAGCTGGTCCTCGGAAAGATTCACTTCATACTTACCATAATAATTTCCTACTAACCAAATAGCTTACCAAAATGGCTATTTGCAGTGAGGAGAAGCATTCCTGATCTGACCTGAGTCTGTTTCTCTTCCAGATGTTCTTTCTTAGCTCAATGGAAATCATTTCTAGATTATAGTAACACAACCTTTTATATGGGATGTTGAGCAGGTCATATCGAAGCCCTATGCTCTGTGATATAAAGTTTTGCACCAGAGATTTTGCATCAGAATTGTTCAGGAGATCTTCAGTTATTGGCAACATTATCACTACAAAAAAAAAGAAAAAGAAAGGTTTTAGAGACAAAAATTTGGGGACAAAATTATTTTTTAGGGACCAAATATTTTTGTTGCAAAAAATGTCATTATATTTTTATCAATAAAAATTGGACATTAGTGATGAATTATTATCCTTTTGGGGCCAAAATTTTTGTCTCAAAAAATAAACCCTTTTGGGACCAAATTATGTTTTCCCTAAAAGTGTATTTATTAGTGACATTTTTAAAATTTTGTTGCTAAAAGCCTTTTCGGAATGACCTTTTAGCGATTATCCTCACGATGATGGAAATTAGTCCTTAAATGTTTTTTGCAACAAAATTTTCACTTTTAGGAACAAAAAAATTTGATCTCTAAAACTCTTATATGTTGTGAGGAGATTAATATACTTTTCAACGGCTTGAGTTAATCCTTTACAGTGTTCTTGGATGAGAAGAGATTTAGGCTGATGCTTTAGCATTTGAGGCTCACAACACAGTGGATGAATATTTTTGATTATTAGCTCACCTGATATTTCCTATCCTTCTAGAGTGTTCCTATTATTAGCTCTCTTTGATTTACCCGAACAAAAAAAGGTTGTTTGTGCAAGGGGTCCAACACCATGCAACCTGCACACTTCAGCAGTCAACAATCTGTGCACTATTGGCATCTCAAGACAAGTTTGAGCAACATTATGTAGTTTTCTTGGCATCCACAGCTTTATTACAATTTCTTTCGCACTCCAAGTCATAGAATGTAATGAGACAGTTGGTTTTTTCCTTGTAGAAACCACAACATTACTATTATATTTCATTGCTAGCTAGCTTAATAGTAGTAATAGCACTTGTCAAAAACAATTGGAGTTGTAGCAATTTTATTGTATTATAGCCGAATCAACACAATTTCTGTTTTATCCACTTCTCTAGTCCATTAGATCTCCCACTGATCAATTGTTGCAGCTATTAACTTGTACATTATGAGTAAATTAGGTCCTTTTTTTTTTTTTGCAGTGCAGCAGTTTTTTTATTGAAACAACATGAATGAATGCATATGAAAGAAAAAAAGTCATGAGCTTTTTTTTTCAAGTCCCTTGACACACATCTTCATTTATAGCTTCTTAGGTGGCTGATTTATTAGAATTTAACGAGGTTCTACTCTGTGCCACAGGGCCTAATTGAGTGTTCATAAGGTATTCACTTTTTAAGAACATTCTTTATGTTGTGGTTGGATCATGGATTTGGATATATATTTGGAAAGAGAAGGAGAAAAGGTGGGTGAAATGTAGCTCTATTTCATTCACATTTCGCCCACTTTTTCCTTTCTTCTTTCTTTCCAAATCCCTACCCAAATCCATGAAGGTGCTCGTGGTTATATGAAAAGTTAAAGCACTCTTGGATCTAATTTAGTTTCTCTTTTGCTTCAATGACTCTAATTTAGATCGGTGTTTTTTTGTTTAGTTTTTCAAAAACAAACTCGATTCTTTTCATTTTAAGACTCATTCTCAACACTTGAGAACCAGCTACCTTTTAAATTTGAAGAAGTTTGAAGAATCTCCTTGATATTCCCATCCCATGCTTCATCCAAAAATTGACGATTATGAAAAGTTTTCTCAATTTAATTTCAGTCATTAAAGTAACAACAGGACAATGATCTGAAACTATACTAGCCAACAACTCAGCTTCGGCTTTTTTGAAAACTTGAACTCACTAGAATTAACTAATACTCTATCTAATTTGTTAGGTTTTTATTCTTGGCAATCCCGTATGATAAAATTCATTTCAGTTGTACTTGTTTTTGCACTTTTTATTTTAGTGAGGCTATGAGTTTTTAGATGCGAATCCAACCCAAATTGTGCCTTGCAGAGAAGTTTGTGGTGCTAATTCTTTCATGATTGCCACTTCACTGACTATGGCGGGGATTGAGCTACCCGGTCAGCTCATGGGGGATCCAGGGGGCAACGCCCCTTGGTGGGTCCAAGGCAGTGCCATGCGGGGTTGAGGGGCAGCGCCCCCGAAGCAAAATGCAAAAATGCATTCGAAGTTGCTTGTCCACTCGAGTGGAGAATCCTTGGTTCTAGAAGTTTGATCACCTGCAAAAATACTGGAAGATGTTTTTTTCTTGCTCGAGCGGAGATTCCTACTCTCGAGCATCAGTCCGCTCGAGCGACCATTCCGACGCTCGAGCAGAGATCGCGGGACAGTTTTCTATAAATATGCGATTCAGTCATATTTTAGGGTTACGCCTCTAGATCTTCTTCTTGGATATTAGGGTTTATATCTAGGGCTATTTTGTTAGTTTTTTTTTTTATGTTTGATTGAATATTCAACTCATAGTTTAAGAAGTATACATCAAAGGATTGTTTGTTTATTCTATACAAAAGAGAAAATTGTTCTTCAGTAGATTTTGAGGAATTCGAGCCTGAAATTTTGGTGGATTCCGGAGTGGCGCATCTTCGTGATTCGACATCGGCGTTATGGATTCAACATTGGGCAAGACAGTTCCGAGGTGAAAACCGTGGTGGAAAAGGCATAGAGGGGTTGGTTCAATTCGGGCATAGATTCGCTAGGTAATTGAGAGTACACTTGTGTAATTCTTTTTGTCTTCTTAGTGGATTGTTTTGTGGCTTTGGCTAGTGGTTTTTTTATCACAATTGAAGGCGCTCCAATTGTGGTTTTTCCACGTTAAAATCGTTGTGTCGATTTGTCTTGATTGTTTGATTGGGATTGTTATATACTGCTTAAAATTGATACATAATTATAAATCAATATCTAGGAGATTTCTAGATTTTTCAATTCCAATTTCCCATATAAGGTGGTTGATAGATGTGTGGTGGTGGTTGACTTGGATGAGGGTAATAAGGATATGGTACTGGGCATATTGGTTGCCAATGTTGAGTTCCCCTTCCATCTTCTTGTCTAACTCCGAGATGTCCAGATTAATTTCTAAGGTCACGATGACCATAAATATCATCAATATGTCGTGAACACCCAATTGATTCTTCTACATCAGGAGTAGAAATAGAATGTCGTCGTTGCTGTGTAGAATCCTTATTCCAATCATGATCAATATGATGAACACTACGTCTACAACCATGTGCAGAACCTACAGACTCCCATTGTCCACCACTACCACCACCTGTTGGAGGACGACTGCCATCATTATCATCTTCACTACCACTAGGTGGACTCAAACCACGACCTATTTGGATGAATAGCTA
>NW_021026377.1:241135-260964 GCF_004153795.1 Camellia sinensis
GACGAGTAAATGTGAGTTCTGGTTGAATGAAGTAAAATTCTTAGGGCATGTGGTATCAGAAAATGGGATTGCGGTGGATCCAACCAAAGTGAAGGCAGTATTAGATTGGAGACAACCAAAAACTGTGTCGGAGATCCGCAGCTTTTTAGGATTGGCCGGTTATTACCGAAGATTCATCCAAGATTTCTCCAAACTAGCTAAACCAATGACTCATCTGACGCAGAAGGGAGTAAAGTATGAGTGGGACGAAGCTTGCGAAAAATCCTTCCAGGAGTTGAAGAAGAGGTTAACTAGTGCGCCAATTTTGACCATCCCAGAACGAGAAGAGGGGTACACTGTGTATTGTGATGCATCTAAAGAAGGGTTAGGTTGCGTGCTCATGCAAAATGGAAAGGTGGTCACATATGGATCCAGACAGTTGAAACCTCATGAGCGTAACTACCCCACCCACGACTTGGAGTTAGCAGCCGTGGTTTTTGCCCCAAAGCAATGGCGACATTACCTGTACAGGGAACAATTTGAGATTTTCACAGATCACAAGAGCTTGAAGTATCTATTCACGCAAAAGGACCTTAACTTGAGACAGAGACGATGGATGGAGTATCTTGAGGATTTCCAGTTCACCCTCTCATATCACCCCGGTAAGGCCAATGTAGTAGCAGATGCCCTAAGTCGTAAGAGCAGAGAGATGATGGCTAAAATCTCCGTCAAGGAATGGGATATGCTTAAGACACTCAATGAGTTCAGGATCCAAGTAGAATCTCAAGATACAAGAGCATATCTTAGCGTGCAGAAGGTGATGCCTAAGTTAATGAATGAGGTCATGGAGGCCCAGAAGCACGATCAAGAGGTAGCCTACATCAAGGGACGTCTGGAATCAGGAGAGCCCATGCCCGATTAGGTAATTCACCCCGATGGGAGTTTAAGATACCAAGGCAGATTGTTTGTACCAAGTGACGAGTTACTTAGAGAAAAGGTACTGAAGGAATGTCATCATTCTGCATCTGCGGTACATCTAGGAGGGACTAAAATGTACCAAGATTTGAAGAGGCAATATTGGTGGAATGGATGAAGATGGAAGTGGCTAAATTTGTAGCATGATGTCTGACATGCCAAGAAGTGAAAGCGGAACATCAGAAACCAGGAGGAATGTTGCAACCTCTACCAATAGCCGAATGGAAGTGGGAGTATGTAACGATGGATTTTGTGACAGGGTTGCCTAAGTCACCTAGAGGGCGCAACGCTATATGGGTAATAGTGGACCATCTCACCAAGTCGGCACATTTCTTACCCTATAAGATGACCGACACCTTAGAGTTTATGTGCAGACTCTACATTGGGGAAATCATTCGACTACATGGAATTTTGGTATCTATTGTGTCAGATCGTGATCCATGATTCACCTCTCGATTTTGGGGAAGCCTGCAGGAAGCTCTTGGTGCGGAGTTATGTTTTAGCACCGCCTTTCACCTGCAGACCGACGGACAATCTGAACGCACTATCCAGACGCTCGAGGATATGCTGAGAGCTTGCGCAATGGATTTTCAAGGAAGTTGGGAATGACACCTGGTCTGGTTCTCAAAATCACAGAACCGTTAGGATCGGTTCGGTTCTTGGATTTTCTCATAACCGAACCAATCCGGACCGTGTACGCCCCTAATAGATATGGGCGAGAAAGAAACATTGAGGTCTTACAATAACCGGTATTGGGAGACTTTTAATCAGATTGGAGATTGCCCCACAAACCTAGCTATCACACAGTACAAACGACGTTTGCCGGCTGGCAATAAGTTGAGGGATTCAATGACAATGACGCTGTCCCTTACTATGGAAGCCCTAATGGAGAGAGTGCACCAACACATCCGGGTAGAGGAAGATGGGGCGCGCACCAAGGTAGAGTCCGGCGCAACAGTGATACCAGACAAAAAGCCTTTGGCGAGAGTTAACACGGTTGACAAGTAGGGCTAACCGCGCAAAAGTCTTTGCCCAACTGGGGGCAAAGTGGTTTGGCAGGTTTGACCAACTCTTTTTAAGTAAGTCTTTGCTCGACTGGGGGGCAACAAAAAAGGTTGGCAGGTTTGACCAACACTTTTTTCATTCCTAAGTCGAGATAAGGATCTAGGCTGCAGGAATTTTGGCAGGAATAACCAAACACTTTGTAAGGCCCCTAAAATATGTATTTGCTTTTAAGACTCTAATGATGAATTATTTTCTTAAAGCCCTCGGTTACTTGAATAAATTCGAATCTTGCCGATTAGCATTGCTATTTTATTTTTTTTTATTTTTATCGAAACAAGAATTACCCTAGCCGGATTAGGTTTCCTAACCTAATTTAATTCTACATAAATTACATGTATTTAACACCAAGCCCTTACTTCTTTATTAAATTCAAAATAAACCACAAAAACTAGTACATGTACCCTAATATTATTAGTACCATCAATCTTGTAAGATATATATATATATATCTACACCTTGAAGAGTGTTCTCTAGGACCAAAACAAATAAAATAATAACCCATCACACTCCTAGGGAAGAGAGAGGAGCCAATTTTCAAGAATCATGATTATGAAATCCTAGAGAAATACAACCTAGTGACCTACCTAGGATACAAATCCAAGAATTAGTTTTTTTACAACTAGAGGTGACCTAAACCAATGGAACACTCCTCCTAAGTCCCTTCCATTCCTTTAGAATTCAAGCAAAATCCTAACTTTCCATCCAATTCCAACTAAAGGGCTTTTATGTCCTTTTACACCAAAATTTGCCTATATATACCACATCCTCCCTAGCTTGCAAACATACACACAACACACTCACTTACACACCCATTTTGGTTAGAGAGAGAGAGAGAGGAGAGCAAGGAAGAGAAATCTAGAGGAGAAGGAGGAAGAAAAGAGAGTTTCTTGTGGAAAGCTAGAAGGTAAGCCACCAACACAACCTTCTCTTCATTTTCTTTTCTAATGCATGTCCTTTTAAAGATTTTAAGTGATGTTTCAGATCTGTTATTATCATGTTCTTACGTTAAAAACACCAAGATTTGAGTATTGTTTCCATCTCTCGTGTATTTTCCTCATTTTGGTACAAACCATCTTCTTTTGTACACATCTCTCAACTTTTCAAGGGTACTATTTCAAACAAATTTTCTGAGTTAAACATGTGATAGTTAGCATGCTTTCTTCACAAAAGAAATGAAACTTTCCATTGTGGAACCCCTTTTTTTTTATAAATTTACTTGTTTTGGGCACTCTACCTTAAAACCTGTTTTTGCAGTCAACTTTCAAAAATTCCAGAAAAATGTACAAAAATATTCTGAACCTCTATTTTATGTCAAAACCTTCCTTTAGAAGTTATCTTCCAACTAAACTTGGTTTCATCGAAAAACTTTGAGCAGTTTGCAAGAAAATCAAGTTTTCGTAACGGTGGACGGATCTGGACAGATTCTGGACAGCACTGGTCTATTTTCTAAATAACTTAAAATCTGGAAAAGTAATCCCATTTCCGAAAAATGTTCTAGAAACTAGATCAAATTCTCTACGAACCATAGGAAGACCAAGTCCGGTGGAAGATCTAAAATAGTCCTTCATTTTAATCTTTATGTGATGCTAAATCTGAAAAATTTGTTATGCATGGATGTTTTATGCCCTTGTATTCATAAAAATGTTTATTAGCTTATAATCATATCTTGACCTGATAATATATGTGTTGTGGTTATGTTGTTTACCTTTCTTATAAGAATGTTTATAGCTTATAATCACATCTTGACCTGATAATATATGTGTTGTGGTTATGTTATCTACCTTTCTCATCTTAAGAATACATGCTTATATGGATATCACTGTTTTATAAGTTGAACTAACCTTGACTGAAAACACCTAATTCAACGGGAAACCTAATTGGGTGGGTATTGGGTTTTCGAACACTTGAGTCTTGAAAAGATGAGAAAATGTGATATATGGACTGTTGGGATGCGTTCCCTATTCGAAAGTTAAAGTCTTGCGCAAGTGGTTTTCGAAACCCTTGAACGGAGCGGTTGTATTCGGACCCTAGGTGGTTTGGTGTGAGGAGGGATTTCGGGCAAGGCCCTATTTTACCGTCTCTTTTGAGGCCCTGCGGTTGGCGCTACACGGTACATAACCGTTGGTAGGCATCCGAGGTTAGGTCTGCAACAAAGCAGCAAATGTAACGCCCTCAAAATAACAACAATAAACCCATCTAATAAGACATACATTTACATTTAAACTAACCGCATTCCTTTCATTCATTAGAATTCCATTACATAAGTATTACATGTTAACCTCATAACAAAATGCCCTACGGGCTTACAGCTTTCCAAGTTAACACTTGGTTACAACAAAGAGTTCTAACTCGTTTACACATTAAGCCCTTGGCTTGAAATTACATGTAATACATCAAAAGTAAAACGACAAAACTATGGCCTGACGAAGAGGAACTCATAGCTGGAGACGTCGAACCTGAAACCTTTGAAGACTTTTGGCTATCCTAGAATATTAGAAGTTTCCTTTGGATATTTTGTAAGACTCATTTGAAGTTTAAAACTTTCTTTTCGGGATGTAATGTAATGGAACAATCTTTTGAATCAAGTATAATTGTGGTTGTTATATATTTAGATTCTATGTATGAACCTTATCGTTGCTTATGAGACCTTGTGTCAATGCCTTGTAAGATCTGTCAAAAAGGTAGTGCGCTGCCTAAGAAAGCTGGACTTAGAAGGGAGGCTATTTTGACTCCTCTGGCGATCTGGGATCTTACTTGGTTATTGGCCATAGGACTCACTAGTGACTCTCCCTTGACTGCAACCTATAGTGTAGAATCGGGGCGTCACACACTTGGCTCTAGGTTGGCCGAAATAACCAACACTGAGCTCTCTTCAGCCGAGATCAGGATCTAGGCTGAAGAAGTTGGCCGAAATAACCAACACTTCGCTTTAGGTTGGCAGGAATAACCAACTTTGAGCTCTCTTCAGCCGAGATCAGGATCTAGGCTGAAGAAGTTTGGCAGCAATAACCAAACACTTGGCTTTAGGTTGGCTGGAATAACCAACACTGAGCTCTCTTCAGCCGAGATCAGGATCTAGACTGAAGAGGTTGGCTGGAAAAACCAACACTTACTTCTCTTCAGCCGAGATCAGGATCTATGCTGAAGAGGTTGGCTGGAAAAACTAACATTTAGCTCTCCTAAGCCGAGATAAGGATCTAGGCTGCAGGAAGTTGGCAGGTATGACCAACAAAACTTTTGCACTCTTTGGCCGGGATGACAGTTACCTCGGCCAAAGTAGGTTGGCAGGTTTGACCAACAAGTTTTTTGGATTCTTCAGCCGAGATGCGTATCTTGGCCAAAGAAGGTTGGCAAGATTAGGTAAGGCCAAGCTAATTAGTTTGGCTAGGTGTACGGTCGGAATGATGCAAAACATTGAAAAAGAAGCACAGTAACCGCACCAAGAGATCAAAATTTTTCATTAATTGGAAGATGATTACAAAAGGTAGGACATATAGCCCGATTACACTAAAAGAACGCCTTCTCATATGCGAACTCGAAGGATATAAATATTGAAGGCAAAAAGGCGGGGCTGTCCAAAATTTTGAAGGTACATGACGGTTGTAATAAGAGAACGAGGATAATGGGGGCACGCCACGTATCTTGCGAATGGCATCGTGCCAGATTAGTGGAAGAACATGTTGAGCAGCTAACAAGGCTTATTGGGGCCGAACGAGCTATGAAACCGAACAACTTTTTAGCTCGACAGAGTGGGTCGTTCTTAGCTCAACTGGAGGAAAAATAATCCCAATCATGCTACGCAGATGGAATTAAGGGGCAATTAAGAGGGTAATTTGTAAACAAATTGGGCCGAGCTAGGAAGAGTCTTCTTTAGGAGTTGGGCCACGTAATGGGCCAAGATAAGGGCTGGTGTAGCTCGGTTTTAGGCCAAAAAGACATCTTATATTTCGTGTTTGAGCCGGGCTATGGGCCGGAATAGGGATTGGTAGCTCGGTCTTGGGCCAGGCTAGTCAGCTGTGACACTGAGGCTTGGACCTAGCTGTTTAAAAGAAGTTCTGTAACAAACCGAGGTAGCATCAATGACGAGGGCCGAGCAATGTATAGCTCGGGAGGGTGCCATTCAATAGATCGGCTTCCAATCACATGGTTCAAATGACAGGGGACCGAGATAAGGTAGTTCGGTCAGGAATGTATATCCGAGCATAAGGAAGTGGCCATCTCACTTGGCTTGCAGTGATGAGGAAGTTTTAGGGATAATCATTATCCTTGGGCTTGAGACTCCTAGGAGGACTCTGCTAAGGAGAGTAGAGTCCTACTAGGATTATGCAAAACCATCTCACTTGGTTGGTAGTGAGTAGGAGTGTGACTCCTAGGAGGACTCTGCTAAGGAGAGTAGAGTCCTACTAGGATTGTGCAAACCATATCACTTGGTTGGTAGTGAGTAGGGTGTGTGATTCCTAGGAGGACTCTCACAGGGAGAGTTGGAATCCTACTAGGATTGGGCCAAGCAGCGTCTATAAAAGCTCATGACCAGACCTATGTACAGGTATCCCAATTCTTACTCTAGAATACACAAAGCTTATTGTCTATTGTCTAATTGCTGACTTAGGCATCGAAGGGGTTTCCGGCACACACCCGCCGGTTAGCTCACGTTTGTGTTTTCAGGTGGCAAAGCAACATTGTTTGGAGGAGTGCAAACTTGATCAACAGGATCATACGAGAAGAATTATTTCGTACTCGTACTCGTACAATTACAATTTCTTTCGCACTCCAATTCATAGAATGTAATGAGACAGTTGGTTTTTTCCTTGTAGAAACCACAACACTACTATTATATTTCATTGCTAGCTAGCTTAATAGTAGTAATAGCACTTGTCAAAAACAATTGGAGTTGTAGCAATTTTATTGTATTATAGCTGAATCAACACAATTTCTGTTTTATCCACTTCTCTAGTCCATTAGACCTCTCACTGATCAATTGTTGCAGCTATTAACTTGTACATTATGAGCAAACTAGTTCATTTTTTTTCTTTTTTCTTTTTTTTTTGCAATGCAGCAGTTTCTTTATTGAAACAACATGAATGAATGCATATGAAAGAAAAAAGTCATGAGCTTTTTTTTTTTCAAGTCCCTTGACACACATCTTCATTTATAGCTTCTTAGGTGGCTGATTTATTCGAATTTAATGAGGTTTTACTCTGTGCCACAGGGCCTGATTGAGTGTTCACATGGTATTCACTTTTTAAGAGTATTCTTTAGGCTGTGTTTAGATCATGGATTTGGGTATCGATGTGGAAAGGGAATGGAAAAAGGTGGGCGAAATGTTATTTCCTTTTCTTTTTCCTTTTCCCTTTTCCCTTTTCCTTCTCCTTCCAAATCTCTACCCAAATCCATGAAGGTGCTCCTGGTTATATGAAAGATTAAAGCACTCCTGGATCTAATTTAGTTTCTCTTTTGCTTCAAATATAGTGGCAGCCTATGAATTTGTTTTGGAAATTTGTTTTATGTGTTTTGTGTTAATTCTGCTGCTGTGATATATATAGCTTTGGTGTCATTCTGTGGGATCTTGCTACTTTGAGACGTAAATCTATGACTGATTTATTTTGTGTCTTGATATTTGCAAATTTAAGTCTCAATAATCACCTTTAAAAGAATCTATATGCCATAATTTCTTCCCTTGCTATTGTATCTAGTGATCCAAACTTGTGGCCTTTGTATGCACATATCATGGTCGCTCTAAAGGCATCGTAGCATCTGGTCACACTGCAACAAATTAAGGTGCTAGAGAGAAAAATTTAGGGACAGAATCCCTTTTCAGCGACGAATTATCTTAGTTGCCAAAAGTGTCATCGTTGTATTTTTTAACGACGAAATGAATTACTAGTCTCTTGGGACCAAAATTTTCGTCTAAAAAAGTTGACATTTTGGTATGAAATTGTTTTTATCCCTAAAAGTGCTTTTATAAGTGACATTTTCAAAAATTTTGTTGATCATATATAGACCTTCATAGTTGGACCTGCAAAGTTCATCACTTCTGTAAGAAATCTCAGTGAATACATTATTACTCCTTGAATTAAAGTTAATGCATTAGTTGCTACAGTCAAGTGTGAATAAGAAGACATTTTTTGTTTTGGACATTTTGTATGATTGTAATCGAATACAAAATGAAGTTAAAATGTATTTGCTGTTGCTGCCCCCAAAGCCTGCAGCAGCACATTTTTGAGTTGGTTTGCATAGTTTTTGTACTGATAAAGATTGACAATTTGATATATATTTCTTGAAACAAAATGGTTAAATTTTTAATAAGCCACTAGATGAGGTGACTAATAAATTATTGGAACATAGCACCAGATCACACAACTAAAATCAAGGGAAGTTGGTAACTTAGAAATTCTTTGCATACACTCAATTTGAGTATCAGACTAGTTAATAAAACCACTAAACAAATGAAATGACACCCCAAATATACACTGCTCTATACCCACCTACCATAATTAACTGTTGCCTGTGTTTGAAGAATCAGTAAGCAGAGATCAAGGATTGGTTTAGCGCATGAGGCGCTTCTTACCAGACATGACACTTTGGTACGAGTCTTACTGTTGTGCTATGCAAATTGCTAGGTTCCTCTTCTCTTTTTACTCCTAAATAAATTAAAAATGCGCTCAAATAGATTGCTAGGTAGTGAAAATTGGGTTTGGATCATCTTATGAAAGACTCGAAAAATTGGACCAACATCACTTTTATGTTTCATGACATATAACCAAGTCATACGAGTACAATCATCCACAAAGGTAACAAACCATCGAATACCAGCATAAGTAGTAACAGGGGAAGGACCCCAGACATCAGAGTGTATTAAAGCAAATGGAACCATACTTTTATTAAAACTCAAAGGATAAGGAACACGATGACTCTTAGCTAAAATACAAATATTGCACTTAAATTCAGAGTCCTTGACATTATGAAATAATGAAGGTAGTAACTTGCGTAAATAACCGAAAGACACATGACCAAGACGACGATGCCACAGCCAAATTTTTTTCATCTTCTCAGTGTCTGTCCTACGCACCTGATGAACTCGACCTGCTGCAACATCATCAACATAATATAATCCCCCTCTCTTAGTACCACGCCCAATGATCTCCCGAGTCTAGATATCCTGGAGCAAGCAAAACAGAGGAAACATTAATACTATACAATCCAATTGTTCTGTAACTTGATTGACAGAAAGTAAATTATTGGATAATGCTGGAACAAGCAAGGTATGATGTAGGGACAATGAAGGAGTAAGAGCAATAGAACCCGCCCCTGTAACAAGGTCAGTTTCACCATTGGCTGTAACTACTCGATCTCGACGAGGAGAAGTTTCATATTGAAATAGAGATTTATCGTAAGTCATGTGATCAGTAGCACCCGAGTCGATTATCCAACCTGTGTCACGATCCTCGGAGGAGCTTAGAGCTTTTCCAGCAGCATCTTTTTGGGAGTCTTCTGAGAGAGAGAGCTCAGAAATAAGGGACAAACCTGGTGCTAGATGACCAGAATGTTGCACAGTAGGGGTGGTTGGTCTTGTGGTTGCAACTGCTGCAACCCCAGCCAGAGTGTCGGTAAGTTTCGCATGGCTTGAACGTATAGTCGTGCGCTTAGCTTTGAGTTGCTTTCGACACTCCAAATACCAGTCGGGAAACCCATGTTTCTTAAAGCAATTATCGGCTGTATGTCGAGTACCATTGCAAAATACACAATGCAAATCATCTTTGTTTTCAATATCAGAGAAACGAGGAGTTCGGGATGTCGGGATGCCAGGGGATTTGGATACCATGGCAACAGACGGAGTACCAATGGCACCTGTAGAAGAGAGCATAATAGTCTGTCGTTGAGCCTCACGGCGGATATATGCAAAGGATTCCTCTAAGCCAGGAAGCGGCTGGATCCGCAAAAAATCGCTGCGAACTTTATCAAATCCATCGTCCAATCCTGCAAGAAAATCATAAATACGATCTTTCACAACTTTATCCCGACGAACTTTTATATCCGTAGTACAAGTCATTTTAATCGGGCGGCGCTTATCAAGCTCTTGCCATACGGTTTTGAGCTCAGCAAAATACAAGGGAATCGGACGACCACTTTGTTTTATACGAGTGGCTTTGCAGCGTAGTTCGTAAATCTGTGATTCATCCGATCCATCATAATACATTTGAGAAACACCTTCCCAAACGTCAGCCGCAGTTGGTAAGCCAAGAAAGAGGCCAAGTAAATCAGGTTCCATGGTTTTCATCAACCATCCTTTAACAATAGCGTCCTCCTTTCGCCACTTTGTATAACCAGGATCAGATTGGTCCACCCGAGGAGTCTCACCTGTCAAGTAGCCGAACTTGCCTTGCCCGGCAGCATGTAATTCCATCATCTGAGACCAAATAGTGTAATTGGAACCATTCAATTTGATTCCAAATGGAATAGCAGAGGAATCATTCTGGATAGTCACCACAGGATTGGAGTTTACACCAGTTGTTATAGCAACTTGCTGATTATTATCATCCATCACGATGATTGGAGTATGTCGAAGGTAGAGTTTGTTTGGAGATTGGGTTTTTTAGAGCAAGCGAACCAAGATCTAAACTGGGTTAGGAACTTTGCTCTGATACCAAGACAAAAGAATGAAGTGATAAATTTTATTCTAATAAAAAATTACTTAGAGAGAATATTCAAGAGGCCTTATATAGGCGTAAGAGATCTTGGAGTAGGCACCAAGTCAATACAGATATGGACAGGGAAAACTATGTAAGGAAAAAAAAGAAAATATTTATGGAAGTAATACAATTGGAAATAATACAACTCATGCCAACATTTTCTATAAAATTCATACACGCATGGGACTTTTATGCATTAACTTGAAGAGTTCTTTATGTTTTTACACTTTTCATGTCATTTGATTAAGTTTTGAAAAGAAACCAAAGAATTCATCCCATGCATGGTTTAAATATGGTTGTTTAAGTTTGAATTTGGGAGTTTGATAATGATTTTGGGTAATTGATTTCAAATTGAACATGTTTCCATGTTATACAAAGAGTTTACATGATTTTCAACCAAGCCATGCAAACTTTGAGTTTGAAAAATGTGTTTTGAACTTCAAACATAATTCTGGAAAACCCAGAAATCGTCCAGGTCGATCAAGCGACGGACTCGTGGCTCGAGCGAACTTCACATGCTCTCAATATTTTGCAGAGTTTGGTAGTTGGCTCGAGTGACCTAATGATCGCTCAAGCGACCACCTTATATTTTGAACCTTGGCTCGAGCGACCAGAAAGTTGGCTCGAGCCTAGATTGCGAGCATCCAGTAGTTTTGCAAAGCCATGCAGATCGCTTGAGCGGCCAATAGTTGGCTTGAGCGGACAACCCTATTTTCAGCACTTTCTGAATATACCTCCACGTGCATAATTGCATCCTCATGCTTCCTAGAACATGCTTAGACATTTACCATTAATAAGAAAAAGATTTAGAAACACACAAGAAGAGAATTGAATTAAGATAGAACAGTTAATTGAGATTGAACTTCAATGTGTGTTTGCTTTGTGTTTCGTATAGGTAGACATCTGAGGCCTAGTATCGATATAATCTACTGTGAGTAGTAACTTTATAGAAATATGTTCAAGTTATATTTACTTTAAATTGTTATGTGATTGATGTTTTTGAAATGCTATTGTCTATTAATAAATGAAGTTCTTTTTTGAATTGTATTCGTGGCATCCATTAGTGAGCCCTTTGCTTGGGAGAAACAATACCATGACCCATTGGATTAATAGGCCCTTGCATGGGGGAAACGATACCATGGCCCATTGGATTAATGAAACACAAAGATCTTTGATATTAGACCTTAATGGTCCCATTGAATATGTTATATTGATTGACCCGTTGTGGTCCCATTAATTGATCCCTGGGGTTCCATTTTTATAGATATATTGATACTCTATTGGATGTACCACGTAAATCGATTGAATTGTTATTCCTATTGTGATGTATTGGATTTATTGCTTAAATGAAATGTTGATCAAAGAAATGGAAACTATGTTTTGAATCTTGATGAACTTCATTCATTTAACCCTTTATACTATTATTACTCACTGGGCCTTAACTCACTATATATATATATATATATGTAGGTGAGCAAGCTGAGTATAGCGACCCCGGTCTTTTCCCATTTGATTATTGTATCCGGACTTGGGTTCCGTTTATTCTGTCATTGTATATTTGTTGTTGTCGTCCTTTATTTTCTCATTTGGAGTTATAGGATGTGTTGGGCAGGTTTGTTTCAGGTTGGTTGGGTTCGTAAACCAAGTGTTGCTGTCCAGTTTTTGGGTTGGTCGCTCGAGTCAGGATTTGGTCGCTCGAGCGAGGTTTGTTTTTGTGTCCTCTGGCTCGATCCAGATATTCTTCGCTCGAGCGAGCGACTGCGTCTGGTATAGACCTGAGGGCAGTGCTTATTCGCTCGAGCGAGATTTTCTTCGCTCGAGCGAGAGAGGTGTATGTTTTCGAGTTCCTTGCTCGAGCGAGCATTCTGTCACTCGAGCGTACTCCAGGGTTGCAGACCTGAAGCATTGCATTCTTGGCTCGAGCGAGCCTGTCAGGTTTAAATAGGCAGCAGCGTGTTTCAGATCAGTTTTTCATACACTTTCAGATTCCAAAACCCTAGTTACGAGTTCTCTCTCCACTGATGATGATCCAGATTGCTGTTCCTAAGACATACCTTGAGTAGATATGGTTGTCAAGTGTCATATTCTTTTAGCTGAATGGTTCTTCCTAAATATTTTATTTTTCAGAATCGGATGATTCAAGTGATGATGAAGATATCCCTCTACCCTTGACTGAGAATGGTAGAATTTGTATTTTCATTTGGTATAGTATTTTTTTAAATTATTTTTTTTATATCAGATTCTAAACTGTTGATTTTTTTTCTTTTGAAATTTGTCAGGGAAAATTGAATCTAAGGTGGAGGAAGTGAAACCAGATGCAAGTAAAGGTAAAACTGCTAAACCTGAATCTTCTGCTAAGCCAAAGGTGACTGTTGTGGAGCCAAAAAAAGATGATGAGTCTGATGATGATGATTCAGATGATTCATTTGAGGATGACTCAGATGATGAGGTAAGTCAGTCACACCTTGATTTAAGGATTATTTCTGTGATCCTTGTATAATTACGATAAATTATATGGACATCATTTTCCAATGAAAACCAGACACTAAACGGTCGAGTTCGGAGATCCTGAGGCAAGGCGCGCGAGCCGAGACCTCCGGGAACTCCAAACGAACACAAACATGGATAATCACCGAGTGTTCAAACGGTGACGTCCAAGTCTTGAGGACGGTCAAAAATGGGGTGTCTACACCATGCAAACTTTGAGTTTGAAAAATGTGTTTTGAACTTCAAACATAATTCTGGAAAACCCAGAAATCGTCCAGGTCGCTCAAGCGACGGACTCGTGGCTCGAGCGAACTTCACATGCTCTTAATATTTTTGCAGAGTTTAGTAGTTGGCTCGAGTGACCTAATGATCGCTCAAGTGACCACCTTATATTTTGAACATTGGCTCGAGCGACCAGAAAGTTGGCTCGAGCCTAGATTGCGAGCATCCAGTAGTTTTGCCGAGCCATGCAGATCGCTTGAGTGACCAATAGTTGGCTCGAGCGGACAACCCTATTTTCAGCACTTTCTGAATATACTTCCACGTGCATAATTGCATCCTCATGCTTCCTAGAACATTCTTAGACATTTACCATTAATAAGAAAAAGATTTAGAAACACACAAGAGGAGAATTGAATTAAGATAGAACAGTTAATTGAGATTGAACTTCAATGTGTGTTTGCTTTGTGTTTCGTACAGGTAGACGTTCGAGGCCTAGTATCGATGTAATCTACTGTGAGTAGTAACTTTATAGAGATATGTTCAAGTTATATTTACTTTCGAAATTGTTATGTGATTGATGTTTTTGAAATGCTATTGTCTATTAATAAATGAAGTTCTTTTTTGAATTGTATTCGTGACATCCATTAGTGAGGCCTTTGCTTGGGAGAAACAATACCATAACCCATTGGATTAATAGGCCCTTGCATGGGGGAAACGATACCATGGCCCATTGGATTAATGAAACACAAAGATCTCTGATATTAGACCTTAATGGTCCCATTGAATATGTTATATTGATTAGGCCGTTGTGGTCCTATTAATTGATCCCTGCGGTCCCATTTTTATAGATATATTGATACTTTATTGGATGTACCACGTAAATCGATTGATTGTTATTCCTATTGTGATGTATTGGATTCATTGCTTAAATGAAATGTTGATCAAAGAAATGGAAACTATGTTTTGAATCTTGATGAACTTCATTCATTTAACCCTTTATACTATTATTACTCACTGGGCCTTAACTCACTATATATATATATGTGGGTGAGCAAGCTCAGCATCAAGTCTAGAGGGAGCCTTGGAGTCAACCCTGTGTAAGCCGTTTTTGATGTGCTTCCAAGATGAAGCAAGCTTGGGCTTGAGTGGAGCCAAGCGAAGTCAACCCCTTTGTTTTGTTTTTGTTTGATATTTTGAAGTTTGTCTTGGATGTAAAGTCATGGATGTTTGATATATATATCAGATGCTTAAAATCTACTATGATGTATGTATATAAAGAATGGTTGCATAGCTATAACATGACATCTTTTCATATATGCACAGCTCAATAGATCATCTTTATATTTTATATTGCTTCTGCTATGCCCCAATAATTATAATAATATTTATTTTGTTAATAGAGGCTGTAAGTAATCTGGGATTACTGGCATGTCATGAACCTAAACCTATAGGGGCGGGTTTGGATCATGACAATATAGGTAAATTACAATTAAAGGATATTAAGTGTAAAGGTATTATAGTCATTTGCACAATCAAGTTAACACCGTTTCACTTAAATTTACAGGAGGAGGGAATCTTAACAATGTCAGAAAAAGTAAATGAGGTTTCTGTAATTATTGAAACTACAGGGAAGGTCCATGTAATTGTCAGAAATCTCAGGGGATGTGACAATTTGATATATATTTCTAGAAACAAAATGGTTAAATTTTTAATAAGCCACTAGGCTTCGTTTGGGAAGTGGCACTACAACATATAAGAGTAAACCAAATTTTTTAGTTTCTAAAAGCGAAAATTTTTGTTGCAAAAGACATTTAGGGACCAATTTCTATTGTCATGAGGATAGTGGCTAAAATGTCGTCCTAAAAAGTCAAAAATAAGACTTTTAGCAACAAAATTTTGAAAATGTCACTAATGAATACATTTTTAGGGACAAATGGTTTATTTTTTGAGACAAAAAATTTGGTCCAAAAAAGATAATAATTCATCACTAATGTCTAATTTTCGTTACTAAAAATATAATAACGACACTTTTCACAACAAAAATATTTGGTCCCTAAAAAATAATTTTGTCTATAAATTTTGGTCTCTAAAATCTTAATTTTTTGTAGTGTGGGTTGGCTTTTTAGTTTTTTGACTTCTTAACTTTTTAGCTATTTTAGCCTAAGGCTAAAATGTTCGTTTGGATTAGCGTTTTTCACTTTTTGACTTTTGTGAGAGAAAAAGTGAAATTATTATAATTTAAATGTGACATTTTATCTTATTGAATTTAGCAAAAAAAAAAAAAACCAAAAAAGCCCACTTGCCAAAAAATAAATTGGTTCCTCTTCTCTTTTACCTCCTAAATAAATTTTGAACTTTAAAAAAAGAAAAAGAAAAAAAAAAGCAAGTGGAGAAAAAACTATAGCCTTTCTTCATGAGAAGAAATTCCTTATTAGAAGAAATTGCATAGTATAGAGAATATGAGGCAGAAATCATAAATGAGTCCATATCCGGAAGGCCCAAAACCTTGAGAAACATGCTCCCGTCAAATTTAATCACTCACGGAATGAGATTTTGGTTATGAAACATTTCGACCAATCACAGAGTGTATAGCGACCCCGGTCTTTTCCCATTTGATTATCGTATCCGGACTTGGTTCCGTTTATTCTATCATTGTATATTTGTTGTTGTCATCCTTTGTTGTTGTCGTCCTTTATTTTCTCATTTGGAGTTATAGGATGTGTTAGGCAGGTTTGTTTCAGGTTGGTTGGGATGACTCTAAGGCCTACTGATAAAGATCAAATTCGGATGATTGTGCGCAATCTCCAGCCCAAGCTAATGCAGAGGATGATTGTAATCCCCTTTCCTACTTTCTCAGATTTACACGAGATGGGACTGCAGATCGAGGATGCTATGAAGCAGGGCCTCTTTGACCAGGAGAAGGAACAGCCCAGGAGGGTGTTTTCCCGCAGTTCGAATGCAACCACCAGTGGTGATGCGGCTGCAAGATCTTCTGACGTGGGCATGGTGGCTACCACCGTATCAAAGACAGCTACCCCATTCACCGGTGCGTCCGGAAGTAGCTCACAAGGGACCAAATATCCACCCCGAGTCAAGAGGGTTTTCACCCCGCTCCATATGCCTTTGTCAAAAGCTCTAGAGGCCTTAATCCGGAAAGGGCATCTGAAACCGTTGGAACAACGGCCCCTACCCGATCCTATCCCTGCAAAACATGATCAGACTAAGTACTGCGCCTACCATCAACAAACCGGTCATGACACCGACAGTTGCTTTCGTTTGCGCCATGATGTACAAGATCTGTTTGACAACGGGGTCATCCCCGCGCCAGTCCAGCAAAGTCCATCAGCACTTGATCAGTGAACTTATGGGGGGGATAATGTGATGTGATTGAGGGATGAACTAGTTGCGGGTGGCACTCGATTTACTCCAGATGTGGGAAGGACAGGCACTGTTTTGAGCATTTGCGAATGCCAGTTTCTGACTCGGGTATTGGGTCAGTCTTGTTGTTTTGTTTTGAGTCTGTTTTTTTTTTTTTTTTTTTTTTTAAATTTAAATGTTAATTTTATGTTGTATCGAGTCAGTCCTGTTGTATAGGAGTCAGGTGATCCCGGGGGGTGTTACCTCGGGCATCACCATTCCATTTTGTGTTTGTCTTTTCGTTTTGTTGTGAGTCTGTTTCTGCCAGGGAGCCAGTTGTGCCAACAGATTTGAATGAAACAGTAGTGGTTTTTCATGCTTTGTGCTTGCTTCTGCTTTGTGCCAGTTGTGCCAGAAAGTTTGAATGAAATGGCAGTGCATTCCACCTGCTCTCTTCTGCACCCCAGAATCATTGCATCGACCTAAGTTTTCTAAAACTTTTTGAACACTGCAGTGAAAACGAAGAGGAAGGAATCCCTCCGGATTTGCAAAATTTTGATCAATTGAGAGAAAGAGAGGCGTGCTAAGCCCTTAATAAATGAAATCATGCTTATTAGCGTGAGTACTGAGAAGGACCCTGGCTTGATCCAGACTGGTTTCACACTATCTTCAACACAAGCGATTTGTCGCTTTCTTAAAAATTTTCAAAAATAAAATATTTTGCGCGATCCCGCGAAGACCTGTGTGGAATCGCTCTTGAGATTGTGCAGCTTAGGATCGCTCTCAGCCTCGAGACTTGAGTCCTTGCTTTCAAACCTTGGGCCCATTCAGAACGTTCAACGGTTAGCTACAATGTGAGGCCTGTGTGGCCAGATTCAAAGCAGCCCTCGAACAAGAGGCAAGGAAGTCGGGTCAAGAAGATCAGATCTCATCAGAAGAAGCTTACAAAGCAAAACAACAGCCATTCTCCTGGATTCAGATGACTTCAGGATCTCAAAACCATTTGACATGGACAAAGCTACACTTTTACCCTTGAGAGGCTCGTTGGGCCGAAAACCCGAAAGGGCGACCCAGGCAAAAGTTAGAGCAAGAGAAAAATACAAAAAAAAGAAGCAAAAAATGCAAAAGAAAAAAGAAAAAAAAAAGAAGAAAAATGAAGGAAAATGCAAAGAAAAGAACAAAAGAAAAGAAAATCAAAAAAGAAAAGAATTGAAAAGAAAAGAAAAACAAAGCTCGCAAGGTCGAAAACCCGCAACGGGCGCCTTGGCAAAAGTTAGAGCCTAAAAGGAGAGGTTAATACCCGAGTGTACCTTAACCCCGAACTACGTGAGGCTTGATTCCCATCTTTGGGATACGTAGGCAACTTCATTCTGAAGTCCAGCCGTAAAACAATTCGTTTGTGTCCATGTAATGGTTTTGATCATCTTTGCCTTCTCTGTATCCGAGAGACGGATTGTGTTCGTCACTCTGAGGATTGCCTACAATGCGCTGCGGTGCCATTCAAACAAGGGGCAACTTTCCGTTGCCATTCAAAATGCGCCGCGGTGCCGTTCAAAAAAGGGGCAACTTTCCGTTGCCATTCGAAGCGCTGTGGTGCCATCCAAACAAGGGGCAACTTTCCGTTGCCATTCAATGCGCCGCGGTGCCGTTCAAACAAGGGGCAACTTTCCGTTGCCATGCAGTCCCCTCAAGCAAGGGGCAATTTTCCTTCGAATCCGAGGTTGTGCATCTCGAGAATAGGTTCCGTGCTCGTTGAGCAGTGGTCGTTTCCAAAAATAGTTTTTGAGAATTTTTACTGAGGTTGACTAATCTTCTCGAAAAGTATTCAATTTTCAAAACTGGACCATTTCTTGGACCCAAAAGAGGAAAATTTTCAGTGCTCACAGCCTAACTTGCATGATTTTAAATCAGAAAATTGAACAAGCATGTTAATCTAACTCTCATTTTGGTCAAAATTTTTTAGGAGAAAACCAAAACAAAAAATGGTCAAAATGATGAACTAGGGGCACAGTTAAGTCAGGTGTTCTATCCTTTCCCCTTTGTCAAAATATTCGCCAGAAAGGGCACTCTACTTGTCGGAAAAGGCACCGTATTCGCCAGAAAAGGGCACAACAAAGGGCAGAAAGCTCTCTCATCCTCCAAGCAGCGAGGTATCAAGCCGAGTGCGAAGCACGAATTGGAATGGATCGAGATGCTCCATTCCCTCATCCGGCGCATCGACGGATGTCATCGAAGGAAATAGCCGCGAGCTGATTATGTTGGGTGTGAGCCCGCAACTTCCTGTTCATCCATTAACCACCCAGGGGAGGGATGAAAAATGAGAGAATGAAGAATAGAGAGACGTGCGATGAGAGGAAAAGTTGAGAAGAGGGCTTTTTCAGAAAAACAGAGCTTGAGGGCCGAGTGATGTGAGAACCACAAATGAGAAAGGGTGGGGAACAATACCCGGTGAAACAGGCTCCCTGTGCACGTCTGTGTGTCGTGTCTTTTTGTTTTATCTCGATTCTTGTTTTGAGTCGTTTCGAGTGTTACTCGATGTGTCTAGGTTGTGTGCCTTTTATTTCCTTGATTGAGTCGTTTTGCTGTGTTCAGTCGTAGGCTCAATACTTGGTCGAAAACTCTTCTCTCAATTTCAAAAATAAAATCGTTTTGTGCTCCGAGTGCTGTGCCGTTCTCCACATCTGTGCAAAACAAGATTCGTTCTTTCATAAAACCGCAGGGTTCAACCCAGGTCATGTCAGAAAAGCAAAACTAGGGCCTATTTGAAGCTACATGGGTTTCAAACACAAAGCAAAAGAGGAAATGTCGAGCATCTGAGTTTGTTTCAACTTCAGTAAGTTCCGAGACTACATTCCGTGTGTACCTCTTCAAGTCTTGCCAAAGCTCCGAAGTATGAGTGTGCCTCTACCTCAAGCTCAAGATCAAGTCTGCTATAAGCCAAAATGGCTATCAAAAGTGCTCTCCCTGAATACCATTCCCTGCTAGAGGCATCTTGGCTGTGTTCGCAATGAGTTCCTAGGAGACCAACTGCGACGGTGGAAACTAGAGTTCGAA
>NW_021026378.1:0-37742 GCF_004153795.1 Camellia sinensis
GGGTCACTTGTTGTACTGTGAGCGGAGAGTATTTCATTTTCTGGGGGACCGGGTTGGTGATGTGTTGCCGCCGGGGTATGTTCCACGAGGACGGAGTGAGCTTAGTGGTCTACTGCTAACCTTTCGATTAGTGAGGATGAGGAGACACAGATTGTGTTGCCAAGGGTGGTTTGTGAGTACTCGGACGTCTTTCCTGAGATCTTGTTGGTTTGCCACCGCATCGGGAGATTGAGTTCTCCATTGACCTAGTGCCCAGCACGGCGCCGATTCGATGCACCTTATCGTTTTGCCCCAGCTGAGTTAGTTGAGTTGAAGATCCAACTCCAGGGATTGCTAGATAAGGGCTTTATACGTCCTAGTGTTTCGCCGTGGGGAGCACCGGCCCTCTTTGTTAAAAGAAAGGAGGCGTTTTGAGACTTTGTATAGATTACCGGAAGTTGAATCGGGCTACGGTCAAGAATAAGTACCCTATGCCCCGTATAGATGACCTGTTTGACCAGTTGAAGGGTTCCCGTTGTTTCTCTAAGATAGACTTGAGATCGGGTTACCACCAGTTGAGGGTCAGGGAAGGATATTCCGAAGACGGCATTCCGTACCGGTATTGGGGCCCAATTTATGAGTTTCTGGTGATGTCATTCGGACTCACCAATGCACCGGCAGTCTTCATGAACTTGATGACCGGATCTTCCGGGAATTCTTGGGATCGTTTGTAGTCGTATTTGTGGACGACATCCTTATCTATTCGCCTTGCTGAGGAGGAGCACAGACGGCACAACTTGAGGGTGGTGCTGAGTTTACTTAGGCCCATAGGCTGTATGCCAAGTTTGGAAGTGTGAGTTCTGGCTGAGGAAAGTCAAATTCTTTAGCGCCATGTGGTATCGGAAAAGGAGTGCTTTGATACATCCAAGACTGAGGCAGTGCAAGAATTGGCACAGCTAAGAGTGTGTTTGAGATCCGCAGTTACTGGGGTTTAGCCGGTATTATCGTCTTTATCTTGTTTGTGAAAGATTTTCTCCAGATTAGCTTTCCGCCTTTGACTAGGTTGTACTCGGAAGGGAGTCAAATTTGTATGGAGTGAGACTTGTGAAAAGTCGTTCAGGAGTTGAAAGTTAGACTGACCACCGGCTCCGGTCTTGATTATTCCAGAGAGAGGGTTGGGTTATGCAGTTCTATCATGTGAACGCCTCACTGAGGGGTCTGGGTTGTGTGTTAATGCAAGAAGGAAGAAAGAGTGCTTATTGGCTCACGTCAGTTGAAAATTCACGAGCAAAATACCCTATCGCATGTAGTCTAGAGTTAGCCAGCTGTGATATTTGCCTTGGAAGATTTGGAGGCATTATCTTTATGGTGAGAGATTTGAGGTATTCTCGGATCAAATAAGAGTCTGAAATATTTGTTTACACAGAAAGATTGAACTTGGAGGCAGAGGCGGTGGATGGAATTTTATAGAGGATTATGATTTGAGTTGGCATTAATCAATCCGCGGAAAGGCCAATGTGGTGGCGCATGCCCTTAGCAGGAAACCTGTTTGGTGACATATGCTAATATAAGCTATCCGAGAATGGGAGAATGTTGGGATGCACTTGGGGGAGTTTTTGATTTACTTTCTGGGCGAATCCAGTTGAGGCTAGCGGCCCGTTGTTTTCTGTTGTTGCACAGCCTACACTTGTGACTCGAGTGTTAGAGGCTCAAGAGAGCGTGACACTTGAAGTAGAATCATCTCCGTGAGAAGATTTCCGGTGGGGAAGGTTGAGAAGGGTTTGGACGGTGTATCCCGGACCTGAGTGTGAGATACGAGGCACGCGTCTGTTTGTGCCAGAGTACTTGTCGAGAGGAGGTACTCTGAGATTTCATCATTCACCGTCTTGCGGTGCATCGCGGGAGGCACTAATAGTGATCAGGATTTGGGTCGGCCAGTTTTTGGTGGCGGGGTATGAAAAGAGAGATGTCGGCAGCTTTCGCTATCTAAGTGCCTACTTGTCAGCAAGTGAAGGCTGAAGCATCAGAGGCCACGGGTTTGTTTGCAACCCTTGCTATTGCCGAGTGGAAAGTGGGGAAAACGTCACTATGGACTTCGTTGTGGGTCTTCGCGAGGACTCAGCGGGGGAGTGATGCTATTTTGGGTTGGTTGTAGACCGGTTGACTAAGTCGCGCAGCACTTTATTTCTATGCGCGTGAGAGATTCGTAGACAATTTGCCGACTTGTTAATTTCGCGGACATAGGAGATGCACGGGGTTCCAGTGACGATCGTCTCAGATAGAGATCCTCGTTTTACCTGCCAGTTGTGGCACAGAGTTTTTGCAGAGTGCCTTAGGCACTAGTTGACCTTTAAAGCACGGCTTATCATCTCAGGGACTGACGGAACAGTTCCGAGCGTACTATTCAGATCCTTGAGGATATGCTTGGGGTTGTGTTCTAGGAACTTTAGTGGGTCGTGGGAGAGGCCTTGCCGTTGGTGGACTGTTTGCCTACAACAAAAGTTTCCAGTCTAGTATCAGTATGGCACCATTTGAGGCCTTGAGGCCGAACCGTGTAGATCTCCTTTTGTTGGGCTGGAGGTGGGTGATGCACCTCTGTTTGGTCCGGGAGTTGGTGGAAGGGAAACGACGGAGAAAGTTGAGCTTATCCGTAGAGGCTTGTTACAGCACAGAGTCGTCAGAAATCTTATGTCGACCGTAGCTGAGGAGACTTTTGTGTATTTGAGGTGGGTGATCATGCTTTTTTTAAAGATATTCACCTAGACGGCGGGTTGTATGAGGTTTGGAAGAGTGGAAGTTGTCCCTCGGTTTCGTTGTCCATTTGAGATCCTTGAGAGGATTTGCGAGGAATGCTTATCGTTTAGCTTTGCCGCCGCAGTTGTCCAGAGTACAATGACGTTTTCCATTGAGTCATGCTTCGCGAAGTATGAGCCGAATCGCCATTCACATGTGTTGGATTGGACGATTTAAGTAGTTGATGAGGATGTCTCGTATGAGGAGAGGACGCGTTCGGGTCTTGGATAGGCGGGATCAAGATTTTTTGCGAGGCAAAACCATCCCTTTGGTCAAAGTTTTGTGGAAACACCACGGAGTGGAGGAAGCCACTTGGAACGTGAGTTTGGAAGTCCGCAGAAATATCCGGACATGTTGTTGTTGATTGTAATCTTATAATTTGTTTGAAACATTGAGTATGTTTTGGTAAATGGGTGTATTTTGAAAACTTGCTTCATTATAGAAGTTTAGGTGTAAACATGCATATGTCTGACTTGCATGTTTAAATGTGTTGTATATTCAGCAATTGAAATATGATATGGAAAGTGCTAACATTGAAAAGGAATAATGCAATAATAGTGATGCAGGCAGAAATGTGTGTGTTGTTATATATATGTGAGGTTGCCTCTTGATAAAGAGTTGAAGTGACCAGTATTGGGTCAGCTTGTTTATTATTGTTCTATAATATTCTTTGGGAATTGAGAAAAACCTGTTTTCAAAAAAAAAATTTATGCTTAATTTCGGGGACGAAATTCTTTGAAGGGGGGGAGGTCTATTAAGCACCCCGGTCTTTTCCATTTGATTATTGTATCCGGACTTAGGTTTCCGTAGATCTGTCATTGTATAATTTTTGTTAGTTGTCCTTTTTTCTCATTGAGATTTAATAGGATGTGTTGGGCAGGTTTGTTTTCAGGTTGCGTTGGGTTTTGAAACCAAGTGTTGCTGTCCAGGTTTTGGTTCTTATCGCTCGAGCCGAGGAGTTGGTCGCTCGAGCGAGAGGTGGCGTCCGTATGGACCTGTAAGGCTTTGCATCCTTGGCTCGAGCGAGATTTCTTCGCTCGAGCGAGTTAGTTCGTTCTTCGCTCGAGCGATAGTTCCTTTCGCTCGAGCGTGAGTCTGGTTACAACCTGAAAGGGTTATGGATTCTTCGCTCGATCGAGTTTTATTCTGCCTCGAGCGACTTTGGGTTGTTGCTCGAGCAAGGCTACTTGGCGTCGAGCGTTGCTTTTCTGTGTCTGGTCGCTCCAGAGCGACGTGTCATTCGCTCGAGCGAGGGCCTGTCCCAGTTTATATACACAGTAGCGGGTTTTGATCAGTCTTTTTCATCTTTCTTTTGATTCCAAAACCCTAGGTCCGACTTCCTCTCTCCCCCTAACTCACCTTCCTTTCTTAGATTTTGATGCCACTTAGGTGTGTTTCTACCACTAGATCCTTCATTAAAAAGAAGAGGGAGTCGAGGGCTTCATTTAATCTGAACATTTGGCGATTTGTAGCACTTTGGTATTTGGGCACTCATCTTGTGTCTTCAACCATTTGTGTTGTTTTCTTCGAGGTAGGGATTTTTCCTACTCCATTTTATACGGTTTGTTTCTAAGTTTGGTATTTGATATGTTGGGGATACTTGGTAAATTTTTTGGGAAAACCCTAGTTGTATTATGAATTCAATTTGTATTCAGAGCTAATTATGGGAATTGGGAAAAGATGTTCGTTAAATTCATGGAATTGGGAATTCATTAATTAAATGGCGTAATTGGATAATTTGATCATTTGTCTTACTTGAAGGTTGACATAGTTATTTCAGTTTAGAAAAACTGTTTTGGGGGCTAATCGGATGGATGGATAAGTCGTGATTGTTGTAGACAATTTGCATGTGGATTAGGAAAATTAACTGAAACTAATCACTATTGGTTAAGTCATTTAATTTTGCTATTGCATTGATACAGAAATCACGTTGTATTGATTGAGCATTGCATTTGGCATACTTTTGTTTTGTGTGTGGAGGAGAAATAGGGATTGTAGCTCCACGCGTTTAGGGGAAGAAAGGGGATTGGACCTCTAAACCAGGCATTTTGTTTGGAGGAGATAGGGATGGACTCCATTGCATCACTTTTATGTGTGCTTTATTATATAAAGTGTTTTATTGATACAGCACTAAAGTGTGTATCAATCTGCAGTATGAAGTGTTTTGATTTGAGCTTGAGTCCTCATTTGGTTTGTTGATATTGAAGGAATGTGAATATGATATATGTAAATAATCCTGTTGTAAGTTTGGCCAGCTCTGAGCCATGTTGATAAAATTGGAAGTAAAACGTAATCTTGAACCATAGTGTCATGAGAACTGAAAATGAAGAATTGATTAATCTACCCTCTGGTTTACCATCTGTTGAAGTGCTATTGCTTTATTCATTCTGGTGGTAGCAATCAATAACTGCCCGGTATGACGATAACCAGTCAATACCCAAAATATCATCGAAACCCCTCATAGGCATAACGACAAAGGAAAATGGGATTCTATGGCAATCAACCTCTATATCACAACCCCTAACGCCGTGCTTCAAAATCAATTCACCCCGAAGAGGTGACACTACACAAATAGGAGATGCTAACTGTGCTAACTCCAACTCCAAAACAGATGCAAATGCAGCAGACACAAAGGAATGAGATGCTCCCGTATCAATCAAAACATTAGCAATCGAGTTGCAAAACAAGAAGGTACCTCTCACAACTGATGGTGCTGGCACAAGATCCTGCGCGGTAACAGCGTACACGCGCCCAGACGACCTCTGATCAACCTGCTCACCCCTAGGAGCATGAGATTGCTGCACTGATTAGGACGATGAAGCCCCCTGATTGGCCCTCGAGGCCTGACCCGACTGAGCTGGCTGCTGACCCTGAATCTGCCTCAAACCAGATGCACCAGGTGTGCCACCCAACTGCGGGCAATACCTCTTCATATGCCCTGGCTGACCACACTGATAACACGAGAGTGGCTGGCCTCTACCCTGACTCTGGCTCTGAGATCGAGCCGAAGATGATGCTGCTCTCTGCACTCCTCCCCTCTGAGGACAAACTTGAGACTTGTGACCCAGCTGGCCACACTTGAAACAGGTAATGTCTCCCTGACTGCCTTTCCCCGAACTAGCACTCGGTACAGGAAAAGTCGACCTAGAAAAGCTACCCTAAGACTGCTGGGGATTAAAACCCTTTTGTCGCTACCATCACTCTGACCATCCTGACTCCTCTTGGAGCCCTTCTGTCCTTCCTCCTCCTCCTGCATCATGATTTCCATGTGGGCTGCAGCATCAACCATACGCCCACAATTTGTCATGCCTTAGAGTTCGAATACTCCAACACTTATTCGGACCCTCTTGCATGATGGCAGATATGTAAATATATTGGTTACTTACAATTTCTCATGCAGTGGGGTTCGAATACTCGGACACTTATTCGGACAGTCTTGCATGACAGCAGATATGTAATTATGGTGTTTACTTATAATTTCTCATGCATTACGGTTCGAACACTCAGACACTTATTCGGACCCTCTTCCATGATGGAAGATATCTAATTATGGAGTTTACTTACAATTTCTCCAAATTATAATTCGAATACTCAGACACTTATTCGAACGTTCTCGCATGATGGCAGATATGTAATTATGGTGTTCAGTTACAATTTCTCACGCGTTAGGGTTCAAATACTAGGACACTTTTCGGACCCTCTTGCATGATGGCAGATGTGTAATTATAGTGTTTACTTACAATTTCTTATGCATTGGGGTTCGAATATCTGAACATTTATTCGGACCCCCTTGCGAGACGACAGATATGTAATTATGGTGTTTACTTACAATTTCTCATGCATTAGGATTCGAATACTTGAACAATTATTCGGACCCTCTTGCTTGACGGCAAATATGTAACTATGTCATTTACTTACGATTTCTCATGGATTAGGGTTTGAATACTTGGACACTTATTTGGACCATCTTGCATGATGGCATATATGTAAGTATGGTGTTTAATTACAATTTCTCATGCATTGGGGTTCGAATACTCGGACACTTATTCGAACACTCTTGCATAACAGCAGATATGTAATTATGATGTCACTTACAATTTTTAATGCATTTGGGTTCGAATACTTGGACACTTATTCGGACCCTCTTGCATGATGGCCGATAAGTAATTATGTGTTTACTTACAATTTCCCCAAATTAGGGTTCGAATACTCAGACTCTTATTCGGACCCCCTAGCATGATGGCAGATATGTAATTATGGGGTTAGTTACAATTTCTCATGCATTGGAGTTAGAATGCTCGGACATGTATTCGGACACTCTTGCATGACGGCAGATATGTAATTATGGCGGTAATTTACAATTTCTCATGCATTACAATTCGCACACTCATAAATAATTATGGTCTTTACTGACAATTTCCCATGCATTAGGGTTAGAATACTTGGACACTTATTCGGACCCTCTTGAATGATGGCAGATATGTAATTATGGCGTTATTTACAAGCTCTCATGCATTAGGGTTCGAATACTCTGACACTTATTCGGACCCTTTTGCATGATGGCAGATATGTAATTATGGTGTTACTTACAATTTCTCATGCATTTGGGTTCGAATACTCGGGCACTTATTCGGACCCTCTTGCATGATGACAGATATGTAATTATGTGTTTACTTACAATTTCCCCAAATTAGGGTTCGAATACTCGGACTCTTATTCGGACCCCCTAGCATGATGGCAGATATGTAATTATGGGGTTAGTTACAATTTCTCATGCATTGGAGTTAGAATGCTCGGACACGTATTCGGACACTCTTGCATGACGGCAGATATGTAATTATGGCGGTAATTTACAATTTCTCATGCATTACAATTCGCACACTCATAAATAATTATGGTCTTTACTGACAATTTCCCATGCATTAGGGTTAGAATACTTGGACACTTATTCGGACCCTCTTGAATGATGGCAGATATGTAATTATGGCGTTATTTACAAGCTCTCATGCATTAGGGTTCGAATACTCTGACACTTATTCGGACCCTTTTGCATGATGGCAGATATGTAATTATGGTGTTTACTTACAATTTCTCATGCATTAGGGTTCGAATACTCTAACACTTATTCGGACCCCCCTACAAGATGGCAGATATGTAATTATGGTATTTACTTACAATTTCTCATGCATTAGGGTTCGAATACTCTAACACTTATTCGGACCCTTTTGCATGATGGCAGATATGTAATTATGGTATTTACTTACAATTTCTCATGCATTAGGGTTTGAATACTTGGACACTTATTAAGACCATCTTGTATGATGGCAGATATGTAATTGTGGTGTACCTTACAATTTCTCATGCATTTGGGTTCGAATACTCGGGCACTTATTCGGACCCTCTTGCATGATGACAGATATGTAATTATGTGTTTACTTACAATTTCTCATGCATTAGGGTTTGAATACTCGGATACTTATTCAGACCGTCTTGTATGATGGAAGCTATGTAATTATGGCATTACTTACAATTTCTCATGCATTAGGGTTTGAATACTTGGACACTTATTCAGACCGTCTTGTATGATGGAAGATATGTAATTATGGTGTTACAATTTCTCATGCATTTGGTTTCGAATACTTGGACACTTATTCGAACTCTCGTGCATGATGGAAGCTATGTAATTATGGCATTACTTACAATTTCTCATGCATTAGGGTTTGAATACTTGGACACTTATTCAGACCGTTTTGTATGATGGCAGATATGTAATTGTCGTGTTACTTACAATTTCTCATGCATTTGGGTTCGAATACTCAGACTCTTATTCGGACCCTCTAGAATGATGGCAGACATGTAATTATGTGTAGACTTACAATTTCTCATGTATTACGGTTCGAATACTCGGACACTTATTCAGACCGTCTTGTATGATGGCAGATATGTAATTATGGTGTTACTTACAATTTCTCATGCATTTGGGTTCGAATACTAGGACACTTATTCGGACCCTCTTGCATGGTGGTAATTATGGCGCTTACTTACAAGTTCTCATGCATTAGGGTGCGAATAATCGAACACTTATTTGGACCCTCTTTCATGATAGCAGATATGCAATTATGGTATTTACTTACAATTTCTCATGCATTAGGGTTCGAATGCTCTAACACTTATTCGTACCCTCTTACATGATGGCAGATACGTAATTATGTGTTTACTTACAATTTCTCCAAATTAGGGTTTGAATACTCGAACTCTTATTCAGACCCCCTAGCATGATGGCATATATGTAATTATGGGGTTACTTACAATTTCTCATGCATTAGGGTTCGAATACTCGGACACTTATTTGAACACTCTTGCATGGCGGCAGATATGCAATTATGGTGTTTACTGACAATTTCTAATGCATTAGGGTTCGAATACTTTAACACTTATTCGGACCCTCTTGCCTGATGGTAGATATGTAATTATATATTTACTTACAATTTCTCCAAATTAGGGTTCGAATACTTGGACTCTTATTCAGACCCCCTACCATGATGGCATATATGTAATTATGGGGTTTACTTATAATTTCTCATGCATTGGGGTTCGAATACTCAGGCACTTATTCGAACCCTCTTGCATGATGGCAGATATGTAATTATGGTGTTTATTTACAATTTCTCGTGCGTTAGGGTTCGAATATTCGGACACTTATTCAGATCGTCATGTCTGATGGCAGATATGTAATTATGGTGTTACTTATAATTTCTGATGCATTTGGGTTCGAATACTCGGACACTTATTCGGATGCTCTTGCATGATGGCAGATATGTAATTATGTGTTTACTTACGATTTCTCATACATTAGGGTTCGAATACTCGGACACGTATTCAGACCATCTTGTATAATGGCAGATATGTAATTATGATGTTACTTACAATTTCTCATGCAATTGGGTTTGAATACTCGGACAGTTACATGATGGAAGATATGTAATTATTGCATTTACTTAAAATTTCTCATGCATTAGGGTTTGAATATTTGGACAGTTATTTAGACCCTCCTGCATGATGACAGATATGTAATTATGCCATTTACATAGAAGTTCTCATGCATTTGGGTTCGAATACTCGGACACCTATTCGGACCCTCTTGCATGATGGCAGATATGTAATTATGGTGGTTACTTACAATTTTTCAAGCATTAGGGTTCGAATACTCTAACACTTATTGGGACCCTCTTGCATGATGACAAGTACGTAATTATGGTGTTACTTACAAATTCTCATGCATTATGGTTCGAATATTCGGACATTTATTCAGACCGTCTTTTATGATGGCAGATATGTAATTATGGTATTACTTACAATTTCTCATGCATTTGGGTTCAAATACTCAGACACTTATTCGGATCCTCTTGTATGATGGCAGATATCTAATTATGTCTTTACTTACAATTTCTCTAAATTAGGGTTCGAATACTCGGACTCTTATTCGATCCCCCTAACATGATGGCAGATATGTAATCACGGGGTTTACTTACAATGTCTCATGCATTGGGGTTCGAATAGTCGAACAGTTATTCAGACACTCTTACATGACGGCAGATATGTAATTATGCTGTTTACTTACAATTTCTGATGCATTGGGCTTCGAATACCCAGACATTTATTCGGACCCTCTTGCGTGATGGCAGATATGTAATTATGGTGTTTACTTACAATTTCTCATGCATTAGGATTAGAATATTCGAACACTTCTTCAGACCCTCTTGCTCCACGGCAGATATGTAATTATGGCGTTTACTTACAATTTCTCATGGATTATGGTATGAATACTTGGGCACTTATTTGGACCCTCTTGAATGATGGCAGATGCGTAATTATGGTGTTTACTTACAATTTCTCATGCATTGGGATTCCAATACTCTAACACTTATTCATACCCTCTTACATCGTGCCAGATATGTAATTCTGGTATTTACTTATGGTGTTGCATACAATTTCTCATGCATTTGGGTACGAATCCTCGGACACTTATCCGGACCCTTTTGCATGATGGCAGATATGTAATTAGGTGTTTACTTACAATTCCTCCAAATTAGGGTTCGAATACTCGGAATTTTATTTTGACCCCCTAGCACGATGGCAGATATGTAATTATGGGGTTTACTTACAATTTCTCATGCATTGGGGTTCGTATACTCGAACACTTATTCGGATACTCTTGCATGACGGCAGATATGTAATTATGGTGTTTATTTACAATTTCTCATGCATTACGATTCGCACAATCAGACACTTATTCGAACCCTCTTACATTATGGCCAATATGTAATTATGGTGTTTACTTACAATTTCTCACGCATTAGGGTTTGAATACTAGGACACTTATTCGGACCCTCTTGCATGATGGCAGATGTGTAATTATGGTGTTTACTTTCAATTTCTCATGCATTAGGGTTCGATTACTTGGACGCTTATTCGGACACTGTTGCATGATGGCAGATATGTAATTATGGTGTTTACTGACAATTTCTCATGCCTTAGAGTTCGAATACTCAGACACTTATTCGAACGTTCTCGCATGATGGCAGACATGTCATTATGGTGTTCAGTTACAATTTCTCACGCATTAGGGTTCGAATACTAGGACACTTTTCGAACCCTCTTGCATGATGGTAGATGTGTAATTATAGTGTTTACTTACAATTTCTCATGCATTGGGGTTCGCATATCTGAACATTTATTCGGACCCCCTTGCGAGACGGCAGATATGTAATTATGGTATTTACTTACAATTTCTCATGCATTAGGATTCGAATACTTGAACACTTATTCGGACCCTCTTGCTTGACGGCAGATATGCAACTATGTCATTTACTTACGATTTCTCATGGATTAGGGTTTGAATACTTGGACACTTATTTGGACGATCTTGCATGATGGCATATATGTAAGTATGGTGTTTACTTACAATTTCTCATGCATTGGGGTTCGAATACTCGGACACTTATTCGGACACTCTTGCATGACGGCAGATATGTAATTATGATGTCACTTACAAGTTTTAATGCATTTGGGTTAGAATACTCGGACACTTATTCGGACCCTCTTGCATGATGGCCGATAAGTAATTATGTGTTTATTTACAATTTCCCCAAATTAGGGTTCGAATACTCGGACTCTTATTCGGACCCCCTAGCATGATGGCAGATATGTAATTATGGGGTTAGTTACAATTTCTCATGCATTGGAGTTAGAATGCTCGGACATGTATTCGGACACTCTTGCATGACGGCAGATATGTAATTATGGTGGTAATTTACAATTTCTCATGCATTACAATTCGCACACTCATAAATAATTATGGTGTTTACTGACAAGTTCTCATACATTAGGGTTAGAATAATTGGACACTTATTCGGACCCTCTTGCATGATGGCAAATATGTAATTATGGCGTTTATTTACAAGCTCTCATGCATTAGGGTTCGAATACTCTGACACTTATTCAGACCCTTTTGCATGATGGCAGATATGTAATTATGGTGTTTACTTACAATTTCTCATGCATTAGGGTTCGAATACTCCAACACTTATTCGGACCACCTTGCATGATGGCAGATATGTAATTATGGTATTTACTTACAATTTCTCATGCATTAGGGTTTGAATACTTGGACACTTATTAAGACCATCTTGTATGATGGCAGATATGTAATTGTGGTGTACCTTACAATTTCTCATGCATTTGGGTTCGAATACTCGGGCACTTATTCGGACCCTCTTGCATGATGACAGATATGTAATTATGTGTTTACTTACAATTTCTCATGCATTAGGGTTTGAATACTCGGATACTTATTCAGACCGTCTAGTATGATGGAAGATATGTAATTATGGTGTTACTTACAATTTCTCATGCATTTGGGTTCCAATACTTGGACACTTATTCGGACTCTCGTACATGATGGAAGCTATGTAATTATGGCATTACTTACAATTTCTCATGCATTAGGGTTTGAATACTTGGACACTTATTCAGACCGCCTTGTATGATGGCAGATATGTAATTGTGGTGTTACTTACAATTTCTCATGCATTTCGGTTCGAATACTCAGACTCTTATTCGGACCCTCTAGCATGATGGCAGATATGTAATTATGTGTATACTTACAATTTCTCATGTATTACGGTTCGAATACTCGGACACTTATTTAGGCCGTCTTGTATGATGGCAGATATGTAATTATGGTGTTACTTACAATTTCTCATGCATTTGGGTTCGAATACTAGGACACTTATTCGGACCCTCTTGCATGATGGCAGATATGTAATTATGGCGCTTAATTACAAGTTCTCATGCATTAGGGTGCGAATAATCGAACATTTATTTGGACCCTCTTTCATGATAGCAGATATACAATTATGGTATTTACTTACAATTTCTCATAGATATGTAATTATGGTGTTACTTACAATTTCTCATGCATTTGGGTTCGAATACTAGGACACTTATTCGGACCCTCTTGCATGATGGCAGATATGTAATTATGGCGCTTAATTACAAGTTCTCATGCATTAGGGTGCGAATAATCGAACACTTATTTGGACCCTCTTTCATGATAGCAGATATGCAATTATGGTATTTTACTTACAATTTCTCATGCATTAGGGTTCGAATGCTCTAACACTTATTCGTACCCTCTTACATGATGGCAGATACGTAATTATGTGTTTACTTACAATTTCTCCAAATTAGGGTTTGAATACTCGGACTCTTATTCAAACCCCCTAGCATGATGGCATATATGTAATTATGGGGTTTACTTACAATTTCTCATGTATTGGGGTTCGAATACTCAGACACTTATTTGAACACTCTTGCATGACGGCAGATATGCAATTATGGTGTTTACTGACAATTTCTAATGCATTAGGGTTCGAATACTTTAACACTTATTCGGACCCTCTTGCCTGATGGCAGATATGTAATTATGTATTTACTTACAATTTCTCCAAATTAGGGTTCGAATAATTGGACTCTTATTCAGACCCCCTACCATGATGGCATATATGTAATTATGGGGTTTACATATAATTTCTCATGCATTGGGGTTCGAATACTCAGGCACTTATTCGAACCCTCTTGCATGATGGCAGATATGTAATTATGGTGTTTACTTACAATTTCTCATGCATTACGGTTTGAATAATTGGACACTTATTCGTATCCTCTTCTTTTTTTTGGGTGAATAAGACATAAATAAAAAAACAGAGATTACACAGCTACAAGGGGCATACCCCAGGACCTAACAAAAACTATACAAGATCAAAAGAAAAAGGTGAACTCACACAACCAGCAACAGCCAAAATAAAACAGGACCAGAAACAAACAAGACTATAACTGGAGAAAGGAAATCAAAACATGGGAAAATTATAACCCCCCCAAAATATGTTCATGAGCCGCATAAATTCGAATGAGGACCATGAACACATCCAAACAGCGAACCAAATCTGAACGAAATCAGCCCATAAACGGCTACAACTAGCAGCAGACACAAAATGAGAGACCATGTACGTCCCACACGGCTAGGCCAAAAAGAGTGACAACCTAGCAAAACACTCATAGTCCATACACAGTACAATAAAATAAAAATAAAAGAAAGACAAGTATCCACAAAGGCGCTACAAGCAGCCATCATCAAGTGCCAGAAAACACGACCACCCTTAGTGCCATCGAACCCACAGCAGTCCATACAGCCCCAATAGAACTCAAACATTATAGTGGACCCACAGCAGCCCAATCTGCCCTGCATAGGAATATCATAACAGCCACATCCTTCAGACACGTAGCACGTATCCCTATCCAGGCAGCCACCATAAAGCTCAAACATTGTAATAGACCCTGTAGAAGAAATCAGAAGACCAAGCCATTGGACTTACCAAAGACAAAACATAGCAGCAGCACACTCAATGTAGGAACTCTCATCACACTAATTAGCTTAGCCACTAATTGTTTCCAAAGATTTTTCAAAGATTGCTATACCGTTGACTCAACTAACCCGGAAAAGGGAATTGTTTAAATGAACAGACCAAAGAGAATTTGCATTCCAAGAGTTGAAGACAAGATTGACCACAACTCCAATCCTTACTTTACCATTAGGTACCAAGGGATTTGTGATTTTTAGTGATGCTTCTTACAAAGGCTTGGTTTTTGTCTTAATGTAGAATGGCAAGGTAATCGCTTACGCATCCCGACAATTGAAACCACATGAGAAGAACTACCTGATACATGACTTGGAACTCGTTGTTGTTGTATTTGCATTGAAAATATGGTGCCACTAAATTTACAGAGCAAAATGTGAAGTGTACAAGAGTTTGAAGTACTTCTTCACATAGAAAGAATTGAACATGCGGCAAAGTAGGTGGCTTGAATTGATTAAAGATTACGACTTGCAAATTCAATACCATTCGAACAAGGCCAACACTGTAACCAATGCATTTAGTAGGAAGAATGTGAGAACCTTGGCTTGTTTGGTTGCATATAGAAGAGTGCTTTTACAAGAAATAGATAGAATTGAAATAAAAGTTGTAACTTATGAACAAAACAGTCTATTGGCCGCAATTTCAACACAACCGGTGATCATAGAAGAGATTAAATAGAAGCAAGTAAATGATGAATTCCTTAAGAAGATATGTGATGAGTTTGAGACCAAGCCTAGACCGGGGTTCACAATTGAAGGTCAAGTACTGAAATTCCCAGGAAGGCTCTGTCTTCCTAACAATGTAGAATTGAAAATGAGGATATTGGTGGAAACTCACAAATCGAAGTTCGCTATGCATCTGAGAAATACCAAAATGTACTAAGACTTGAAGAAAATGTATTGGTGGCCTAACATAAAGGACATTGCTGAATTCAATTCTAAATATCTCTAGTGTCAACAAGTAAAGTTGAACATTAGAAACCCACGGGGATTGCTTCAACCTTTAGACACCCATTTTTGACCGCTTACAAGACTTGGACGCTTTGTCCTATGACTCGATGATGAAGTTGTGTTGATTGTGATTCGACCGAATTTGTTCCAAAGAGGACTAATGGGATGCCAATTATCAAACCAAAGGAAAGTGGTGTCCCCACACCCAATCTTATGCTTAATCAGTGGGGAAACCCACTTCCTAAGAGACAATAATTTTCTCCACACCCAAGAAGGATCATTAGGAACCTTAACTTTCCGGAAACTCTTCCCCTTTAATAAGTCGGATTTGACCCACTGGCACCACATCGATCCCTCACCCCCAGAAAACAAAAACCAAATGTGTTTAGCTATGGCCGCTCTATTCCAAATTTCTAATGATTTAAAGCCCAAACCTCCCTCGTTTTTCGGAGCACACACAGAATCCCAGGCAATTTTGGCACTATGAGTTTTAAGATCAGTACCAGACCAAAGGAAGGCTTTAAGAATACTATCAATCTACCTAATGACCTTCTTGGGAAGGATGAAAAGGGAGGACCAGTACACTTGCATAGAAAAGAGAATGGATTGAATGAGCTGGCTTCTACCAGCGTAAGACAAAGCTCTATTGGTCCAGCTCTTCACTCTTTTGGTGATCCTATCAATGAGAGGACCACAGTCAGCAGCCCTCAACTTTGTGGTAATTAAGGGGACACCAAGGTACCTAACAGGAAGAGTACCTTCATTAAACTTAGCAATCTCAAGAATAGAAGCTCTCAACTCCATATCACAACCAGAAAAGTAGATGTTACTTTTGCTGGGATTAGGAATTAGGCCAGACAAGGATGAAAACTCCTTAAAGCCTTCCATAATGAGCTTAACAGTAGAGGCATCACCCCTACTAAAGATCATAAGATCATCAGCGAAGCAAAGATTAATCATTTTAGTCTTGTCGCACTTCCAATGAAACTTAAAAAGAGGGTGCTTAGCTTTCTCCGCCAAGATTTTGGCCAGGATTTCCATGGCCAAAACAAATAAGTAAGGGGACATAGGGTCACCTTGTCTAAGACCTCTAGCACCTTTAAAATAGCCATGAAGGCTACCATTGATACAAATTGAAAAGGAAGGGCTAGTGATGCAGGCCTTGATCCAAGAAATCATGACAGGAGGAAAGGCCATAGCCTTGAGAATATCAAGTATAAAATCCCATCTCACACTATCATAAGCTTTCATGATATCCACCTTCATAGCACACTTCGGAGTAGGGGAATGCCTGTGGTACCCCCTCATAAGCTCTTGAGATAGGAAGATATTATCAGAAATTCTCCGACCCTGAACAAAAGCGGATTGAACAAGGTCAATAAGATCAGGAAGAACAGATTTAATCCTGTTAGCTATGATCTTAGCAATGCACTTATAGATGGTGTTGCAACAAGAAATAGGCCTGAAGTCACCCACTTTCGCAGGGTTGGGGACTTTGGGAATGAGAGCAATGATTGTGCTATTAACTTCAGACAGAAGTTTGCCTGACTAAAAGAACGTTCTAATGGCTTGGATAACATCTCTCCCAACAATAGCCCAGGATGTCTTAAAAAAACCCGCAGAGAAACCGTCAGGACCGGGAGCCTGATTGGTCTTAAGAGACCAAAAAGTATCCTTGATCTCTTGGTCAGTTACAGGGCTCGCAAGCACAAGAGATTGATCAGGAGAAACACGGGTCTTAACCAAGGATTGAATTCTACCAAAACCATGATACTGGTCATCAAACGGGGTACCAAACAAACCAGAGAAAAGTTTGTAAATGCATTCTGGATGTCCTCTATTTTAGAAGATTTTTGGCCATCCATCAACTCCAGATTCAAAATCTTACCCCTATTGATATTACCCTTAATGGTTTTGAAGAAGAAGCTACTATTTCTATCTCCCTGGCTAAGCCACTGGACACAAGATTTCTGAAGAGCCAAACTCTCTTCAACAGCCAGGAGGTCAACATGCTGCTTAAAGATAGTGCGCTCAATTTTCTGCAACTCACAATTACTCGGATCCTTATCCAGCTTACATTGAGCAGAGAAGAGCTTACCCTTAGAGGTTTGGACTCTGGTAGTTATGTCACTAAAGTCTTTCTTGTTCAGAGCCTTAAGTTCAGGCTTCAAATATCTCAATTTTTGGCACACCCTATACGTAGGAACACCATAAATATACTGATTCCAAACTCTAGAAACCACCGAATTAAAGTCCTTATGGTCGGCCCAAAAGTCCAAATATTTAAAAGGTTTCTTAAAAGAAGATTTCTTGTCAGAAACATTAACCACAGCAGGAGAGTGGTCAGATATGCCAGAGGGTAAAAATGTGGCAAAAGAGGCAGGAAAGGTATCTAGCCAAGCCTCATTAACCAGCACTCTATCAATTTTGGTTGCAATGTAATCCACACTAGTTCTCTTATTGGCCCAGGTAAATTGGCAACCCCCGTAAGAGAGATCAACCAACTCAGATTTCAGAATGTATGAATTAAACTCCTCTTTGACCCTAGACCAACTAACAGAGCCCCCAGATTTCTCATATGGGTATCTTATAGCATTGAAGTCCCCCAGAAACATGATAGGAGTTTTGGACTGCAAATGGGAAGTCGTAGCCATAAACTCAAAAAACTCTTTTCGAATATCAGGTTTATTATCAGCATAAACAAAACAAATTTTAAACATGTTATCAGACGAAAATTCATGAACTTCGCAAAAAATATATTGGTCAGAAGCTGATAACAATGTAACCTTACAAAAAGCTGGGTCCCAGCAGACGCAGATCCTCCCAGTTTTAGTAGGTTGTGAGTTTGTCAAAAAGGGCCAATTGTTTACACCAGAAAAAATCTCCTGTTCATTTAAAGCTTTTATTTTCGTTTCCAAAATGCCCAAGATTTTAATGTCTTCATTTAACAAAAATTTTTTAACCTCCTTCAGTCGATGAGGATTATTAAATCCTCTAACATTCCAAGATGCAGTTTTTAAAGACATAGGAAATCACAAAAATTATGAACCCACAACCAGATAAACTGGGATTTACCTGCGTTTCTTCCTCTGGCTCTTGTTGCCTTTGCCAGAGGAGCTCCCTTTTGCCTTAGTGCCACCTTGAGCCTTCTTAGTGGCCGAACTACCAGGGGTGGTTTCCACTAGATTTTCCACTTTAGCCCGCAATTCTACATCATTGGGAAGAACCAAACTGGTAATTTCCATCAGACTGTTCTTCAAAGCCTTCAAGCCATCTATCTCTTGAACCTCAATCTCCCCTTCAGATGGAGTAGACACTGCCGATGGTACTGGAATAGTTTCCTGAGCCTCAATTTCCCCTTCAATCTCCACTGACTCCTCCTGAATGTGCTCTAGCTGTATACTCTGCCTTACATCAGTTTTCGGTAGGCCATCCTCCTTTGAATTTGCAGGAGTATCTATCTCAGGTACATCAACCTTTCTCTTACCCTTGGCTTTGACAGTTTCCCATCCCGGATCTGGGTTGTCTTCTGTTTGTTTCTGGAGGTTTAACAGGGCAGCCACTTGGGTCTTAACACATTTGGTAGTGTCATGCCCAAAAACTACACAGTGGTCACACTTAGGGGGTAAACCCTGATATTCGACTTTTACAACAGCTTCTGCATCTTCACAATTAACTTTAAACATCGATGGAAGAGTGGATGTTGCTTCAACCTCCACGCAGACTCTGGCAAAGGACACTCTACTACCCTGTTCAGTGAGCTGATCCATAAACAGAGGAGTACCTACGGCACTGGCAATCCGGCTCAGCCCATCACTATCCCAATACTCAAAAGGTACATTGAAAAACTTAGCCCAAACTGGAACAGTAGTAGCTTTTTCCTTCGAAAGCTTCATCATCCGAGTCCATTTTCAGAAAAAGGTTAGAACCACCTATGTACCATGGCCCTCCTTCAAGGACCGCACTACAACATTCAGGGCTTTCAAAAATGAAGAAGCTAAAGCCTTCTCCATTTGCTAGAACTTCCTTCAAGCCCTTATTTTTCCATAAAGCAAACGCACTGTTTTTCAAGTAATTATAAGCCACCCCTTTGTCCAGGAAGTACCCTACCAGACATGAGTCCCATTTCTCTAAGGGGTTGGGCCTTGGGGGGAGACTCACACTAACATAGCCATCACTTCGAATAGGGGGAACATACCTCAACGGGATATTAGATCGCGATGAGGATGCAGCCACATCAGCCCAGGATTTCGACGGGCCTTGACCTCTGCCTCCTCCTTGCCCTCTACCTCCTCTACCTCCTCTGAAATTTGAAAGCCCACCCCTTCGGGAAGCCATATCTTCGCGACCAACATCTCCGAGGTTTGGCGTCTGCACTGGGATCACTTCAGTAGTTTGGACCACCTCGACTGAGACAGTATTCTCTTCCAGCCCTAGATCTGTGGGACGATCTAGCAGATTCTCATCCTGATTCTTACCATCAAGCCTGTTTCGAGCAACCAGGACACTATCAGGTAGGTTTTGAAACAAAGGGGTTTCAAAATCCGTACGATCTGACCATCGCGCTGAAAATAATGAACCCGCGGTAGATGGCGAGATCATTATCGATGAGGATGGGTCTTTCATTCTCGCTATACGATCGGCCAATTGTTGAAAGTCTGAGGGTTTTACCGCCCTTCGTTCTCCCTGATTCGAAGATTTCTCCACGACCTCGGTATCGTTAGAATGCCCAAGATTCAAACCATCCCCATCTATGTGATCAGAAGGCAGATCCATGGACGCTGCACTCAAAACCACAAATCTGTTGCTAACAAACCCTCGTGTATCACTCGCTATACCCACCGTAGGGACGTTGCTAACCCTATCCTTTACCCGTAGATCCAAAGGACTCTCAGTATTTAGTAACGCATTAACTCCTGTCATCTTAATCAATGAGGAATTGAAACCCTAGAAACGCAGGTTTCTAGAGAGATGCGGGAGCTTCTCACTCTAACCCATTAGTTTTTCTAATCAACAACTAAGACGTAATTATGGCGTTTACTTACAATTTCTCATGCATTAGGATTTGAATACTCGGACACTTATTCGGACCCTCTTGCTTGATTTGCAGATACGTAATTATGGTATTTATTTACAATTTCTCGTGCATTAGGGTTCGAATATTCGGACACTTATTCAGACCGTTATGTATGATGGCATATATGTAATTATGGTGTTACTTATAATTTCTGATGCATTTGGGTTCGAATACTCAGACACTTATTCAGATGCTCTTGCATGATGGCAGATATGTAATTATGTGTTTACTTACGATTTCTCATGCATTAGGGTTCGAATACTCGGACACGTATTCAGACCATCTTGTACGATGGCAGATATGTAATTATGATGTTACTTACAATTTCTCATGCAATTGGGTTCGAATACTTGGACAGTTATTCGGACTCTCTTGCATGATGGAAGATATGTAATTATGGCATTTACTTAAAATTTCTCATGCATTAGGGTTTGAATACTTGGACAGTTATTCAGACCCTCCTGCATGATGACAGATATTTAATTATGCCGTTTACATAGAAGTTCTCATGCATTTGGGTTCGAATACTCGGACACCTATTCGGACCCTCTTGCATGATGGCAGATATGTAATTATGGTGGTTACTTACAATTTTTCATGCATTAGGGTTCGAATACTCTAACACTTGTTCGGACCCTATTGCATGATGACAAATACGTAATTATGGTGTTACTTACAAATTCTCATGCATTAAGGTTCGACTATTCGGACATTTATTCAGACCGTCTTTTATGATGGCAGATATGTAATTATGGTGTTACTTACAATTTCTCATGCATTTGGGTTCAAATACTCGGACACTTATTCGGACCCTCTTGTATGATGGCAGATATCTAATTATGTCTTTACTTACAATTTCTCCAAATTAGGGTTCGAATACTCGGACTCTTATTCGATCCCCCTAACATGATGGCAGATATGTAATCACGGGGTTTACTTACAATGTCTCATGTATTGGGGTTCGAATAGTCGGACAGTTATTCAGACACTCTTACATGACGGCAGATATGTAATTATGGTGTTTATTTAAAATTTCTCATGCATTACGATTCGCACACTCAGACACTTATTTAAACCCTCTTGAATGATGGCAGATATGTAATTATGGTGTTTACTTACAATTTCTCATGCATTAGGGTTTGAATACTCGAATACTTACTCAAACCCTTTTGCATGATGGCAAATATGTAATTATGGGGTTTACTTACAATTTCTCAAGCATTAGGGTTCGAATACTCGGACGCTTATTCGGACCCACTTGCATGATGGCAGATATGTAATTATGGTGTTTACTTACAATTTCTCGTGCATTAGGGTTCGAAAACTCAGACAATTATTCGGACCGTCATGCACAACGGCAGATATTTAATTATGGTGTTTACTTACAATTTCTCATGCACTGTGGCTCGACGATATTACTTTAACTTGGGGACACTCTTTCATGTTTTCTAAATCACCTATGTGTACAATTCTCAAGCCCAAAAGGATGAATTTCAATTCGCTTAAAATTTCATCCTAGGCGAATTTAAATTCATCCTCTTGGACTGGAGAATTGTACGCATAGGTGATTTAGAAAGCATGAAAGGAGCTCCCTAAGTTAAAGTAATATCGTTATGCCACAATTACACGGCAACATCTTCTCCTTGAAAGCTAACCAAGTTTAGTTTGAGTTGAATTTGGTCACATAAGCAGATTAAGCTAATAATTGCCAAAGCTAATTAGTTAGTGGATCAGAAGAGAGATGGACGGGGAACGACAGAGAGAGTAAGAGAGAAACTTTCTTCAAGAGCGGCAGAAGAGAAAGTCGGAGAAAAGAATGGAAAATACGATAAAAATGAAAGCGAATTGAAACTCATCCTTTAGTAAATGAGAATTGAACACTTAGTGGTTTTAGGAAACCATTTTTTTTTTTTTTTTTTGGGGGAATAACTTTTAGGAAACCTTAACATAAGTGAAACCAATATTGTTAAGCCACAATTGCTCACTTGGAAGTAGAGCAAGATTAGTTTGAGTTAAAATTGGCCACTTAAGCTAATGAAGCTGTTGGTTGCCCAAAGTAATTAGTTTCTAGAACAAAAGAGAGCGCCATGGAGAAGGGCGGAGAAAGTTAGGGGGAAACTTTCTTCCTGAGCGCTAAAAGAGAAAGTGAGAGAAAAGAAAAGGGGAATAGAGCGAAATTTTAAGCGAATTGAAATTCATCCTTTTGGAATTGAGCATTGAACACATAGGTGATTTGGAAAGAGAGAACGATGTATGTGATTTGGAAAGAGAGAACGATGGAGAAGGGCAGAGTGGGTTGGAGGGGGGAAAAAAATGAAAGCGAACTGAAATTCATCCTTTTGTAAATGAGAATTGAACACTTAGGTGATATAGGAAGCCTTAATTGAGTTTCTTAAGTGAAACTAATATTGTTAAGCTACAATTGCTCACTTGGAAGTAGCGCAAGATTAGTTTGAGTTAAAATTGGCCACTTAAGCTAATGAAGTTGTTAGTTGCCCAAAGTAATTAGTTTCTAGAACAAAAGAGAGCGCCATGGAGAAGGGCGGAGAGAGTTAGGGAGAAACTTTCTTCCTGAGCGCTTAAAGAGAAAGTGAGAGAAAAGAAAAGGGGAATAGGATGAAATTTTAAGCGAATTGAAATTCATCCTTTTGGACTTGAGAATTGTACACATAGGTGATTTAGAAAACATGAAATGAGTTCCTTAAGTCAAAGTAATATCGTTATGCTAAAATTACTCAGCAAAATCTCCTTGTTGAAAGATAAGCAGGATTAGTTTAAGTTGAACTTGGACATTTAAGCTGATTAAACTAATAATTGCCTAAGCTAATTAGTTAGTGACGCAGAAGAGGGAAGTATGGAGAAGGACGGATACAGTTAGAGAAAAACTTTCCTCTTGAGTGGTAGAAGAGAAAATTGGAGAAAAGAAAGGGAAATACGATAAAAAAGAAAGCAAATTGAAATTCATCCTTTTGTAAATGAGAATTGAACACTTAGGTGATTTAGGAAACCTTAAAAGAGTTTCTTAAGTGAAACTAATATTGTTAAGCTACAATTACTCACTTGGAATTAGAGCAAGATTAGTTTGAGTTAAAATTGGCCGCTTAAGCTGATGAACCTATTAGTTGCCCAAACTGATTGGTTTCTAGAACAAAAGAGAGCGCTGTGGAGAAGGCTGAGAGAGAGTTAGGATGAAACTTTCTTCCTGAGCACTAAAAGAGAAAGTTAGAGAAATGAAAGGGGGAATAAGGCGCAAATTTTAAGCGAATTGAAACTCACCCTTTTGGAATTGTGAATTGAACACATAGGTGATTTAGAAAGAGACAACGATGGAGAAGGGCGGAGTGAGTTAGAGGGGAAAAAAAATGAAAGTGAATTGAAATTTATCCTTTTGTAAATGAGAATTGAACACTTAGGTGATTTAGGAAACCTTAAAAGAGTTTCTTAAGTGAAACTAATATTGTTAAGCTACTATTACTCACTTGGAATTAGAGCAAGATTAGTTTGAGTTAAAATTGGCCACTTCAGCTAAGGAAACTATTAGTTGCCCAAACTAATTAGTTTCTAGAACAAAAGAGAGCGCCATGGAGAAGGGCGGAGAGAGTTAGGGAGAAACTTTCTTCCTGAGCGCTAAAAGAGAAAGTGAGAGAAAAGAAAAGGGGAATAGGGCAAAATCCTAGGCGAATTGAAATTCATCCTCTTGGACTGGAGAATTGTACGCATAGGTGATTTAGAAAACATGAAATGAGTTCCCTAAGTTAAAATAATATCGTTATGCCACAATTACATGGCAACATCTGCTCCTTGAAAGCTAACCAAGTTTAGTTTGAGTTGAATTTGGTCACTTTGAGTGGTAGAAGAGAAAGTTGGAGAAAAGAAAGGGAAATACGATAAAAATGAAAGCAAATTGAAATCCATCCTTTTATAAATGAGAATTGAACACTTAGGTGATTTAGGAAACCTTAAAAGAGTTTCTTAAGTGAAACTAATATTGTTAAGCTACAATTACTCACTTGGAATTAGAGCAAAATTAGTTTGAGTTAAAATTGGCCGCTTAAGCTGATGAACCTATTAGTTGCCCAAACTGATTGGTTTCTAGAACAAAAGAGAGCGCCGTGGAGAAGGCTGAGAGAGAGTTAGGGTGAAACTTTCTTCCTGAGCACTAAAAGAGAAAGTGAGAGAAATGAAAGGGAGAATAAGGCGCAAATTTTAAGCGAATTGAAACTCACCCTTTTTGAGAAGCTCCTCCTTCTCTTTAGAAATCGTTTCTTTTGTGAGATCATTCTTGAAATGGAAACTGTATCTGATGCTTTGGTTACTGAAGGAAACTTTAATGCGATTATTAATGAAGAGAGAGGGAATGAGAGATTCAGTGGGTCGTTTGGAGAATTTAGCCCTAAATGTTTAGATCTCTCTGAATGTGAGTTGGGTAACCTAGTTGTGCTTGCACAAAATAGTGAGAAGAAACGGAGTGGGGCTACGGCGTCATCCATCCAAGACCTTTCTGACCGTCTTGCGGCTATCAAGGCCAGATCGGCGATGGACGAAGACCGGCCTACTGTTGGATCTACGATGCCAGTGTTGTTAACCCCGGTGTCCACTAACTGGTCCGATAGGGTTGAAGGAGAAAGGCAATCAAAGCTGTTGGACCTGCCTGATAGTGTGGAGATTACTAAAAATCGGGGTATCGCTCATGGAGTAACTGTGGATGTGGTGGATCACTCTTCGCCACTGGTTGCAAAGGAAAAAGGGGATCTGGTCATGGAGGACCAAGATCTGGGTGTTGATGAATCTGATACACATGGCAGCCCTAGAGGTAGTCATAATGATCGTGGTTCTGAGGATTCGTGGCAGCCCTAGGGGTGGTCGTGGAGGCCGAGGGCAGAACAGACCCCCTGAGGGTAGATCGTGGGCTAACGTGGCGTCGTCTTCAGTCCGATCAGAGGTAAAACTCAACTATTACCCCCCCCCAAAATGGATCAAGATAAAATTGTGGTTGAGATGCCTCCCCCCTCCCCCACGGTGAAATGGGATGCTTGCCTGGTAGGGTATTTTATTGACAAAAATTTGCCTTACACCCTTATCAAAAATAATGCTAATAATATGTGGAAGCATAAGGGGTTGGTAGAAATTCTGAAGAATGATGACGGTTTTTTCTTCTTTATGTTTGAAAATCATGATTGTTGTATAGATGTGCTGGAGGGGGGACCTTGGTATGTAAGTGGCTTTCTGCTTATATTGAAACAGTGGCATCGCATGATGAAACTGTCTAAGGAAGACAAGAAGACCATCCCTATCTGGGTAAAATTCTTTAACATTCCTCTGGAATATTGGGATGGGGAAGGGTTAGGGAGAATAGCCAGTGCTGTGGGTGTCCCTTTGTTTATGGATCAACTTACCTCTTCTGGAAGTAGGATCTCTTTTGCTAGATTGTGTGTGGATATATCAGCTGAATCGGCCTTCCCTGACAGCTTTCTTCTTACTGATGGTGATGCTTCTATGAACATTCATGTGGAGTACCAAGGGGTTCCCTCGAGATGTACACACTGCCATGTTTTTGAGCATGAGACTAAGACCTGTCTTTCTGCTCAAGTAACTCACCTCATTGAATTACAGAAGAATTCAGAGGAACAGATTGAAGATGATGAGGGATGGACCACTGTCAAGGATAAGGGCAAGAAAAAAGTGGGGGATCCATCCTCCCCTGTTCACAGAGTCCCTCCTGAAGCCAACAGTTCATCTGCTACTAAAAGGGGTGAACCTGAGATCCAATCTGAGGGGGCTAACCTTCCAGTGGCTGACATTTCTGTTGAGGTTGATACGGAGCTTATTGATCTTCCCCTTCCGAGGTTATAGAAAATGTTAGCCCTGCAGCTGAGGATATTGTCCGTAATGTGGGAAAAGAGGAAATGCAAGCTAATTCTCCAGAAATTCTGGGAGGTAAGGGGACTGATGGTCTCAAAGTGGGTAGCTCAACAAAGAAGAAGTCTTCTGGCAAATCATGCAGCCAGAAGAAGAAAAGGAGGTAAATATCTTTTTGTTGTTTTTGTGGTGATCTGGTTGCATTTATTAAGTTTATCATGTCTTTTAAAATATCATCATGGAATGTTAGGGGGTTTAACAACCCATCTAAACACAAAGAAGTTGCTGATTTTGTTAGAAAAGAAGACATTAAAATAATGTGTATTTTGGAGACAAAAATTAAAATGGAGAATGAAGCTAAACTTTTTGCAAATAGCTTTAAAAGTTGGAATTTTTTGTCAAATTCACAACCAGATCTACCAGCAAGAATTTGGGTGTGCTGGGACCCAAACTTTTGTGATATTTTGATGCTTCAACAATCAAACCAGTATATTTTTGTCAAAATCCACGTTTTTGATACAGATTCCAGTTTCTTTGCCTTTTTTGTTTACGCTGAAAATAAACATGAGTTGAGAGTTCCCCTATTTTTTGATTTAAAGAAAATTGCTCTCAACCATGCTAGTCACCCATCCATCTTCCTTGGTGACTTTAATGCTGTTAGATTCTCTCATGAGAAAATGGGGGGGAAGGAGACGTGGAGTCAAGCAAATGAGTTGTTTAATAGACTAGTCTTGGAGTCTGAGTTGGATGATCTTTGTTACAAGGGGTGTCATTTTACTTGGTCCAATAAGCGGGGGGGTGGGAATTTTATTACTTCAAAAATTGATAGAGTTCTTGCAAATGAGAGATGGTTGTCTGCTAACCCAAACTCCTATGCTCTTTTTCTACCTCCGGGCGTATCTGATCATTCCCCAGTTGTTGTGCATCTTGGGGGTGAGGAGGGTAAGTTCAAAAAGCCTTTTAAGTTTTTTGACTTTTGGGCTAATCACTCTAGTTTCCTCCTGAGCGTGCATGGTGTTTGGGTTAAATTCATTAAGGGATCCCCTATGTTTAGGGTTTGTCAGAAGCTTAAAACCCTTAAGCCTATCCTAAGAGATCTGAACAAAAAAGAGTATAGTGAGATTTCCATCCGTGTTGGTGCTGCTAAGGATCAACTTCTTAATTCTCAAATTAAGCTTGATAAAGATCCGATGAATCTCCATCTTTAGGAAATGGAAAGGGCTGCTTACATTAAATATGTTGATCTCAGTAAAGCTAAGGAAAGTCTTGCCCATCAAAAATCTCGTGTCCAATGGCTTGGTTTAGGGGACAGGAATTCAAAGTTCTTCTTTCGAAATGTTAAGGGGAATGTGAATAAGGGGCGTATTCATAGTGTTGTGCTCCCGAATGGGGAGAGGGTGACTAATAGTGCTGAGATCCATAACTCTTTTGTGGATTACTTCACAAATTTGTTTGGTAAGCCGTTTGTTGACAATTATAATGGGTCTGAGAGGATTAATGTTCTTATCACCAAGAGAGTTTCTGACACTCAGTATCATAGTCTTGCTAGGGATGTTACTGAAAAAGAAATCATTGATGCTTTCAGGTCTCTAAAACCCAACAAAGCCCACGGCCCTTATGGCTATTCTGCGGGTTTTTTTTCTGAAAGCTTGGGACATTGTGGGGAGAGAGGTTGTCCAAGCCATCAAATCTTTTTTCTCATCGGGAGAGCTTCCTCCATTGCTCTTATCCCGAAGATCCCAAATGCTGAAAAAGTGGGGGATTTTAGACCCATTTCTTGCTGTAATACTTTGTACAAGTGTATTTCTAAGATCATTGCTGATAGGATCAAATCTGTTCTGAATGATCTTATTGACCCTGTACAATCAGCTTTTGTCCCCGGTAGGAGAATTGCTGACAATATCTTCCTTTCACAGGAACTTATGAGGGGGTATCATAAATTTTCTCAGTCTCCCAGGTGTGCTATGAAAGTGGACATCATGAAAGCATATGATAATGTAAGATGGGAGTTTGTTCTTGATATCCTTAATGCTATGGGTTTCCCCTCTAACATGGTTCTTTGGGTCAAAGCTTGCATGACTAGTCCCACCTATTCCATTTGCATTAATGGGAGTTTGCATGGTTATTTTAGGGGGGAGAGAGGTTTGAGACAAGGTGACCCTATGTCCCCTTACCTCTTTGTTTTAGTCATGGAAATTCTCTCTAGAATTTTGGCTGAGAAGGCTTCGCATCCTGCATTTAAATTCCATTGGAGGTGTGATCAACCTAAGATAGTTAACTTGTGCTTTGCAGATGATTTAATGATCTTCTGTAAGGGGGATGTGTTCACTATTCGGTCCATTAAGCTGGGGTTAGAAGAATTTAAGAGCTTGTCTGGGTTGTCACCTAGCCCTGCTAAGAGTCATATATTCTTTTCTGGTTGTGATAACGAGTTGAGGGATGAGATTCTTGGGGTTTGTCAATTCAGTGAAGGCAAGTTGCCTGTGAGATACCTGGGGGTTCCATTAGTTTCCACGAAACTTAAAGCCTCTGATTGTGATCAACATGTGGATCGGATAACTAAAAGGATTAAGAGCTGGACAAATAAGTGTCTTACTTATGCTGGCCGTGCTCAACTGATCCAATCTGTTTTGTTTTCGATGCAAGTGTACTGGACCTCTCTATTCATTCTCCCAAAGAAGGTCACTCGGTCTATCGAGCGCCTTTTTAGGGCTTTTTTTGGTCGGGTTGTCAGCTGAAAACTCATGGGGCTAAGGTTTCTTGGGATAGAATTTGCTCTCCCAGGAAGGAAGGGGGTATGGGGTTTAAGTCCATCTCTGTGTGGAATAAAGCTGCTATTGCGAAACATGTTTGGTTCCTCCTCTCTGGGGGTAAGCAATCTATGTGGTGTAGCTAGGTTAAGTCTTATCTCCTCAAAGGTAGGAGTTTTTGGAGGGTTAGGGTGCCAAATGACCCCTCTTGGGTCTGGTGGAAAGTTCTCTCCCTAAGGCCTATAATTTACCCCTTAATCAAGTATAAGGTGGGAGATGGATCTAGAGTTTTCTTATGGTTTGACAATTGGCACCCTATGGGTTCTATTTGGGATAAGTTTGGGAGGCGTATTGTGTACGACACCGCCTTAAGCATAGATGCTAAGGTGAGTCAGATTGTGGAGGGAAAATCTTGGAGATGGCCATTTCCTTCTTCTTGGGAGATTATGGATGGCAAGGACCTAGTGCATGTCTGTACATAGTCTGTTATAGGTTGACTCGTTTTGGACGATCCTGTCTGTAATGAATTTTGTGAAACCGTACTTTTGATGTGAGTTATTAACGTATCTGAGTATGGTTTGTTTGATGTGCATATAAGCACGGCTCTATGGACAAAGTTTTTAATTTTGCTTCCGTTTGGCCCCCATTAACTCTGTTAAAATACGTTTCCGACAGTTTGAGGCCGTAGGTAATCTCATGATTACTGGCCGGTTACGTCCTTAACCCACGGGGGCGGGTTCGGGTCGTGACACTAGAGGTAGTCGTAATGATCGTGGTTCTGAGGATTCGGGGCTCAATCCTGTCGGATTTGAGGGTAACACTCGTGGTGGTTTCCTTTGGGATGATTTGGTCCAGATTATTGCTAAATCTGTGAAAGGGAAATCCCTGGGGGCTATTATTACCAAGCTTGCCTTTACTTGTACTGTGTACCAGTTATGGGTTGCTAGGAATAATAGAGTGTTTAGTAAAGATATGGTCCCTGAAGAGGTGGTTATTAAGTGTATTGTAGATATGGTTAGGTTCAGGGTAATGCATATAACCAATTTGAAGACTAACCATAATGACAGCTGGTATCTTAGTTCATGGAAACTGCCTCGTACTATGCTGAAGCATGCTGCTGCTGATGTGAGGATTGAGAGTTCACTAAATGTGGGTTGAGTGAAGGTTAGCAAATAAATTGTGGGGTTTCCTAATGTTTGCTATTCATATAGGTGCTTGGAGTCCTGGAAAACTGATGGATGAGTGTACACCAACCAGTCTGAGGGTTGAGTTTCGTGTGAGGAATAAACACTCCATAACCCCCAACTTACTAGCCACATTGAGAGGAACTAACATGCTTATATATATCACTGTATTTTTTTCTTTTGCAGGTATATGGAGCTGTTTCCCGAGTGATGTGAGCATAGATACTTGTGGGTTGAGTGTAGTGAGCAATTATATGTGTGATGTTAACTGCTTCAGATTTCTGAGTTTTGCAAAGTACTCTAGTGTTGGTTACTTAATTCTGTTTGGTCCTTGCTGCATTACAGGGTCTACTATAATGTGTAGAATCTGTTCGGGTCACATGTGCTGTCTTGTTCTTCCTGTGTTGCTAGCTGGATTTGCCTGTGTTGATGGCTGCCTTCTTGTGTTGATGGCTGGATCTGCCTGTCTTGTTCTTTTCAATTCGGTGTGTCTCGTGGCTTGAAGCTGGACCTGCCTGTGTTGATGGCTGCTATATGCGCCTCGTGTGTGAAGTTTGATTTTCTATTATGCTTGTTTACATTAGAATCTGTTGGTGTTTTGCCTACCCGTGTGGGATGTACACGGGTGTACATGACATATGGATTTCATCTAACTTTTTGCTGCCTGTTATCGAGTGTGTTCATGCTCCTCATTTTTCATGCGGCACATCAACACATTTTGGCTATTTCTATTATGTATGGTTTATTTAGGTTAGGATGTATTTCATTTATTTTGTCCAGATAGTTCTGTTTTGTTTCGTCAGTTTTTCTGGGTAATTCTGGAATGGCTTAGTTTTTGTTTTTTCTTACTCTGGTTTCCTGTATAGTGTTTTGGTTAGGGCCTGGGGTATGCCCCTTGTCGTGGTGTAAGTTTTTTGTCTTTTATTTTATGACTTATCCACCCAAAAAGAAACTCACCCTTTTGGAATTGTGAATTGAACAAATAGGTGATTTAGAAAGAGACAACGATGGATAAGGGCGGAGTGAGTTGGAGGGGGAAAAAAAAATGAAAGTGAATTGAAATTTATCCTTTTGTAAATGAGAATTGAACACTGAGGTGATTTAGGAAGCCTTAAATGAGTTTCTTTAGTCAAACTAATATCGTTAAGTTACAATTGGAAGGAGAGCAAGACTAGTTTGAGTTAAAATTGGCCATTTCAGCTAAGGAAACTATTAGTTTCCCAAACTAATTAGTTTCTAGAACAAAAGAGAGCGCCCATGGAGAAGGGCAGAGAGAGTTAGGGAGAAACTTTCTTCCTGAGCGCTAAAAGAGAAAGTGAGAGAAAAGAAAAGGGGAATAGGGCAAAATCCTAGGCGAATTGAAATTCAACCTCTTGGATTGGAGAATTGTACGCATAGGTGATTTAGAAAACATGAAATGAGTTCCCTAAGTTAAAGTAATATCGTTATGCCACAATTACACGGCAACATCTGCTCCTTGAAAGCTAACCAAGTTTAGTTTGAGTTGAATTTGGTCACTTAAGCTGATTAAGCTAATAATTGCCTAAGCTATTAGTTAGTGGATCAGAAGAGAGATGGACGGGGAAAGACAGATAGAGTAAGAGAGAAACATTCTTCAAGAGTGGCAGAAGAGAAAGTCGGAGAAAAGAATGGAAAACACGATAAAAATGAAAGCGAATTGAAACTCATCCTTTAGTAAATGAGAATTGAACACTTAGCTGTTTTAGGAAACCTTTTTTTTTTTTTTTTGGGTGAATAACTTTTAGGAAACCTTAACATAAGTGAAACCAATATTGTTAAGCCACAATTGCTCACTTGGAAGTAGAGCAAGATTAGTTTGTGTTAAAACTGGCCACTTAAGCTAACGAAACTATTAGTTGCCCAAACTAACTAGTTTCTAGAACAAAAGAGAGCGCCACAAAGAAGGGTGGGGAGAGTTAGGGAGAAACTTTCTTCCTGAGCGCTAAAAGGGAAAGTGAGAGAAAAGAAAAGGGGAATAGAGCGAAATTTTAAGCGAATTGAAATTCATCCTTTTGGAATTGAGCATTGAACACATAGGCGATTTGGAAAGAGAGAACGATCTATGTGATTTGGAAAGAGAGAACGATGGAGAAGGGCAGAGTGGGTTGGAGGGGGAAAAAAATGAAAGCGAACTGAAATTCATCCTTTTGTAAATGAGAATTGAACACTTAGGTGATTTAGGAAGCCTTAATTGAGTTTCTTAAGTGAAACTAATATCGTTAAGCTACAATTGCTCACTTGGAAGTAGAGCAAGATTAGTTTGAGTTAAAATTGGCCACTTAAGCTAATGAAGCTGTTAGTTGCCCAAAGTAATTAGTTTCTAGAACAAAAGAGAGCGCCATGGAGAAGGGCGGAGAGAGTTAGGGAGAAACTTTCTTCCTGAGCGCTTAAAGAGAAAGTGAGAGAAAAGGAAAGGGGAATAGGATGAAATTTTAAGTGAATTGAAATTCATCCTTTTGGACTTGAGATTTGTACACATAGGTGATTTAGAAAACATGAAATGAGTTCCTTAAGTCAAAGTAATATCGTTATGCTAAAATTACACAGCAAAATCTCCTCGTTGAAAGATAAGCAAGATTAGTTTGAGTGGAACAGAAGATAGAAGGATGGACACAGGGACGGATAGAGTTATAAAAAACTTTCTTACTGAGCGGATAGAAGAGAGAAAATTGGAAGAAAGGAAAAAAGGGAAATAGAAAAAAAAATGAAAGCAAATTGGAAATTTCCATCCTTTTTTGTAAATTGAGGAATCTGAACACTTTAGGTGATTAGGAAACCACTTAAAAGAGTTTTTCTTAAGTGAAACTAATAATTGTTAAGCCTACAATTACTCACCTTGGGATTAGAGCAAGATTAAGTTTGAGTTAAAATTGGCCACTTAAGGTAAATGAACCTATTAGTTGCCCAAAACTAAATTGGTTTCTCGAACCAAAAGAGAGTGCATGGAGAACGGCGAGAGGTTAGCGGTGAAAACTTTCTTTCCTGAGCACTTAAAGAGAAAGTGAGAGAAATGAAAAGGGGAATAAGGCGAATTTTTAAGCCGCAATTGAAATTCATACCTTTTGGAATTGTGAATTGAACACATAGGTGATTTAGAAAGAGAGAACGATGGAGAACGGGCGGAGTGAGTTGGGGGGAGAAAAATGAAAGGTGAATTGAAATTTATCCTTTTGTAAAATGAGAATCGAACACTAAGGTGATTTAGGAAACCTTAAATGAGTTCCTTTAGTGAAACTAATATCGTTAAGTACAATTACTCATTGGAAGGAAGAGCAAGATTAGTTGAGTTAAAATTGAGGCACTTAAGCTAAGGAAAGTATTAGTGCCCAAACTAATTAGTTTCTAGAGACGAAAGAGAGCGCCGTGGAGAAGGCGGAGAGAATTAAGGAGAAACTTTCTTCCTGAGCGCTAAAAGAAAAAGTGGGAGAAAAGAAAAGGAAATAGGGCGAATTTTAGGCGAATTGAAATTCATCCTCTTGGACTGGAGGAATTGTACGCATAGGTGATTTAGAAAACATGAAATGAGTTCCCCAAGTTTAAAGTAATAATCGTCATGCCACAATTACTCAGCAAAATCTCCTCCTTGAAAGCTAACCAAGTTTAGTTTTGAGTTTGAATTTGGCACTTAAGCTGAGTAACTAATAATTGCCTAAGCTAATTAGTTAGTGGATCTGAAAGGAGATGGACGGGGAAGGACAGATAGAGTAAGGGAGAAACTTTCTTCAAGAAGTAGTAGAAGAGAAAGTTGGAGAAAAGAATGGAAAATACGATAAAAATGAAAGCGAATTGAAATTCATCCTTTTGTAAATGAGGAATTGAACACTTAGCTTGTTTTAGAAACCTTTTTTTTTTGGTGAATAACTTTTAGGAAACGTTAACTGAGTTCTAAGTGAAACCAATATTGTTAAGCCACAATTAGTCACTTGGAAGTAGAGTAGATTAGTTTGTGTTAAAATTGGCCACTTAAGCTAACGAAACTATTAGTTACCCAAACTAATTAGTTTCTAGAACAAAAGAGAGCGCCACAAGAAGGTGCGGAGAGAGTTAGGAGAAAACTTTCTTCCTGGGCGCAAAAGGGAAAGTGAGAGAATAGAAAAGGGGAATAGAGCGAAATTTTAAGCGAATTGAAATTCATCCTTTTGGAATTGAGCATTGAACACATAGGTGATTTGGAAAGAGAACAAATTTATGTGATTTGGAAAGAGAAGAACGATGGAGAAGGGCAGAGTGAGTTGGAGGGGGGAAAAAATGAAAGCGAATTGAAAATTCATCATTTTGTAAATGAGAATTGAATACTTATCTTATTTAGGAACCTTAATTGAGTTTCTTAAGTGAAACTAATATCGTTAAGCTACAATTACTCACTTGGAAGGAGAGCAAGATTAGTTTGAGTTAAAATTGGTAACTTAAGCTAATGCAACTATTGTTTGGCCAAACTAATTAGTTTTAAACAAAAGAGACGCCATAGAGAAGGGCGAGAGAGAGTTAGGGAGAAACTTTCTCCTGAGCGCTAAAAGAGAAAGGCAAGAGAAAAGAAAGGGAATAGGACGAAATTTTATGCGAATTGAAATTCATCCATTTTGACTTGAGAATTGTACGCATAGGTGATTTAGAAAACATGAAAATAAGTTCCTTAAGTTACAGTAATATCGTTATGCTACAATTACACATAAAAATTTCGTACTTGAAACATAACCAAAGATTTGTTTGAGTTGAAAACCTTCCACGGGCCTCTTCTACTCACACCAAAAAAAAAAAAAAAAAAAAAAGAAAACTTGGCCTCTTTAAAATGAAAGCGAACTGAAATTCAGCCTTTTGTTGCTGAATGATCAAAGCTGTCTTTAAATTTTACGTTTCTGTATCTAATTTAAAAACATATTCGTTTTGGCCTACTCTTAAGTGGGATGTACAGAGAATATAGCTGGGTTTATCTTATTTTTTCTAGGTGGCTGGGTTCTATATTTTCTCAGCTCAATCCTAGGGCTTTGGATGATAGCCTTCGATGTTTTGCTGGGTTCACTGTTCGTGTGGTTACTGTTTTGAATTGAGGGCAGGCCTATTTTTGTGCTGATGTATGGCTGTTCCTTCCTTTATTATTGGTCGGTTTTTCGTTCTTCGCTTGTGTTCAATTTGCTATTTCTCTTGAGATAGGTTTTGAACATTGTGTGTTATGGCTTCCTATTGGTTTGTTCGTCGAGGCTTGGTGCCCTCCTTTTGTATAGACTCTGTAGGTCCTGGGGCATGCCCCTTGTATCTTTGTATATTTTGCTGTTTTTTTTATATGTCTTAATTCACGCAAAAAAAAAAAAAAAAAAAAAACCTTTGTAAATTGAAAATTGAAACAACTTAGGTGATTTTATGGAAGCCTTAAATGGGTTCTTAAGTGAAACTTTAAATATCGTTAAGCTACAATTACTTCCACTGGAAGTAGAGACAAGTTTTAGTTTGAGTTAAAATTGGCCACTTTAGGCTAATGAAAATTGTTAGTTGCCCTAACTAATTCGTTTCTAGAACAAAAGAGAGCGCCATGCGGGAAGGGCAGAAAGATTGGGAGAAACTTTCTCCCTGCAGCGCTAAAAGAGAAAGTTCATAGGAAAAGAAAACTGGGAATTAGGATGAAATTTTAAAAGCAAATGAAATTCATCCTTTTGGACTTGAGAATTGTACACATAGGTTATTTAGAAAACATGAAATGAGTTCCTTAAGTCAAAGTAATATCGTTATGCTAAAATTACTCAGCAAAATCTCCTCATTGAATGTAAAGCAAGATTAGTTTGAGTTGAACTTGGACACTTAGGCTGATTAAACTAATAATTGCCTAAGCTAATTAGTTAGGGGACAGAAGAGAGAAGGATGGAGAAGGACGGAATAGAGTTAGAGGAAAAACTTCCTTCTTGAATGAGAAAGAGAAAATTGGAGAAAAGAAAGGGAAATACGAAAAAAAAACAAAATTGAAATTCATCCTTTTTGTAAATGAGAATGAACACTTAGGTGATTTAGTAAACCTTAAAAGAAGTTTCTTAAAGTGAAACTAATATTGTTAAGCTACAATTGCTCAACTTGGAATTTAGAGCAAGATTTGTTTGAGTTAAAATTGGCCACTTAAGGTAATGAACCTATTAGTGCCCAAACTAATTGGTTTCTTAGAACAAGAGAGAGCGCCATGGAGAAGGGCTGAGAGAGTTAGGGTGAATCTTCTTCCTGAGCACTAAAAGAGAAAGTGAGAGAAATGAAAAGGGGAATAAGGCGAAACTTTTAACCTATTCCCCTTTTCTTTTTCTATCACTTTCTCTTTTAGCGCTCAGGAAGAAAGTTTCTCCCTAACTCTCCCCGCCCTTCTCCATGGCGCTCCCTTTTGTTTTTGAAACTAATTAGGTTTGGGCAACTAATAGTTTCCTTAGCTGAAGTGGCCAATTTTAACTCAAAACTAGTCTTGCTCTCCTTCCAAGTGACTAATTGTAACTTAACGAAATTCGATTTCACTAAAGAAACTCATTTAAGGCTTCCAAATCACCTCAGTGTTCAATTCTCATTTACAAAAGGATAAATTTCAATTCACTTTCATTTTTTCCCCCTCAACTCACTCCGCCCTTCTCCATCGTTGTCTCTTTCTAAATCACCAATGTGTTCAATTCACAATTACAAAAGGGTGAGTTCATTTGCTTAAAATTTGCGCCTTATTCCCCCTTTCATTTCTCTCACTTTCTCTTTTAGTGCTCAGGAAGAAAGTTTCACCCTAACTCTCTCTCAGCCTTCTGCACGCCACTCTCTTTTGTTTCTAGAAACCAATCAGTTTGGGCAAAACTAATAGGTTCATCAGCTTAAGCAGCCAATTTTTAACTCAAACTAATCTTGCTTCTAATTCCCAAGTGAGTAATTGTAGCTCAACAACATTAGTTTCACTTAAAGAAACTCTTTTAAGGTTTCCTAAATCACCTAAGTGTTCAATTCTCATTTTACAAAAAGGATGAATTTCAATTTGCTTTCATTTTTAATCGTATTTCCCTTTCTTTTCTCAATTTCTCTTTCTACCACTCAAGAGGAAGTTTTTCTCTAACTCTATCCGTCCTTCTCCATCCTTCCCTCTTCTGCTCCACTAACTTAATTAGCTTAGGCAATTATTAGTTTAATCAGCCTAAGTGTCCAAGTTC